>BDMV01000009.1:25763213-26052639 GCA_008326285.1 Oryza officinalis | reverse complement strand
GGTCGCCGGCGACCGGTCAGCGGTGGGAGCAGACCGGCCTGCAGCCGGCGGCTCAGCGGGTGAAGAATCTAGGCCCCCGTTGTTTATTTTGGTAATTAATAACAAGCGCTAATTGTGGACTAACTATTTCTTTGAGTTATATTTGTTGAGTTAGGACCACGTAATATATATGCAAAGTAGATGTTTCGCAAAGGATTAAAATTGTTGGCGCAAAGCAAAAGGAAAAAAAGACGGTAAACTAGTGTTTTAATTTTAAATTGATCGAGGAGTTGGACGATCAAATATCTGCTAGTTTAATTATAGCTTTGCCGTACTATCAAGAGGGGTAATGACCTAGACAAAGAGATGATCAAAATGCCACATTAGGTCATTAGCATATTAGACTCATTTCTTATTTCATTTCTTGCTGAGTTTGTTGCCAGGGCCGGTTTGACCGATGACCTTGAGCCGGTCTGACCGAAGTTCCCTGGCCGGTTTGACCGGTGCAATATGGCCGGTCTGACCGCCCCCTGTAGGCCAACTGTGTATTGGTGGTGACGCTCTGGGGTGGAAAACACGAGCCGCCAGAGCTGTAACCGATCAGATCGAGCCGGTGGCGGTCTGACCAAGCCGAGGCCGGCCTGACTGGCCGTACTACTGCGGTCTGACCAGCCAGTTCGATTTTGCTCTATGATTGCCCTGTAACGACTAGTTTTCTAGCCGTTACAAAGTAGTCCGGTCTAACCGGCAACATCACGACGGTCTGCCCGGCAGTGCACTGAGTTGGGGATTTTGACCTCCAACGACTAGTTTTTGTGGGTTGGGGTATAAATACCCCCTACCAGCAGCAAGGGGAAGCTCTTGGCACTTGCTTCATTTGCATACACCCTTTGCATCTCTTCCACACTCACTTGAGCTTGTGTTCATTCATTTAGTGTCTTTGAGGGATTGTTGAGCCAAGAGTCAAGTGCATTGCTTCATTATAGAGCTAGTGTGGCACTTGATCATCTCCGAGCCGCGTCATTGCTTATTACTCTTGGAGGTTGCCGCCTCCTAGACGGCTTATGGAGGAGTTGCCCGGTGACCTCTCCAAGGAGATTGTGGAGGAGGCCCGGTGGCGATTGTGAGTGGTTTGGAATTCACCACCTTCGGAGTGAAGGAAGAACTACCATAGTGATCGAGGCTTGGGTAGTCCTCTTCGTGGGCCGGCTCCCACCTTGCCCACCCCTTGACGAAAGGGGCGTGCGGTGGCTTTGTGGTTGAGCGGTGGAGTTGGGCTCGCCTCAACGGGGATTAGGAAATCGGCGAGTTTTCGAACCTCGGTGAAAAATTCCTTGTCTCTTATCTCATTTATTTGTTGCATTTACATTTGTGCAATTTACATTCATAGAGACATATTTGAGCCCATATCACCCTAGGTTTGTAAAACTTAACTTAGTTGTTTAGTTAACTTTACACCTCACCTTGCCTAGCAACTTAGGTTAATTTTGTTTAAGTGCCATTTAGTTTTTAAATCGTCTATTCACCCCCTCTAGTCGACATCTTGATCCTACAAGTGGTATCAGAGCTTGGTCTCTCTTGATTGGGCTTCACCGCCTAGAGAGAAGATGTTGAACGAGGTGAACCATGTAGGGAAGACTCCCATATTCAATGGCACAAATTACTCCACTTGGAAAATTAAAATGTCTACTCACCTTAAGGCTATGAGCTTCCATATTTGGAGTATTGTGGATATTGGTTTTGCCATTACCGGTAGCCCCTTGACGGAAGTTTGATCACCGCAACCTCCAACTCAACGCTCAAGCCATGAATGCATTGTTCAACTCTTTGAGCCAAGAGGACTTTGATAGAGTGAGCAACCTTGAGACCGCATATGAGATATGGAACAAGTTGAGTGAGATTCATGAGGGCACTAGTGAGTACAAGGATGCAAAGCTTCATTTCTTCAAGATCCAATATGAGACGTTTGCCATGTTGCCTTATGAGAGTGTCAATGACATGTATAGGAGATTGAATGTGATAGTCAATGATCTCAAGGGGCTTGGGGCAATATACTCCGACCTTGAGGTGGCTCAAAAGATGCTAAGGGCTCTACCGGACAAGTATGAGCACTTAGTCACCTTCCTCATCAACTCCGACATATCAAGGATAACACCCGCCAGTTTCTTGAGGAAGATCAACACCAATGACATGTACAAGTTGAAAAAGAAGGAGATGGAGGAAGCCTCTCCATCCAAGAAGTGCATTGCTCTCCAAGCCGAAGTGGAAGACAAGGGCAAGAGCAAGGTGAATGAAGCCAATGATAACTTGGAGGAAGAGATTGTCATTCTTGCTAGAAGGTTCAATGATCTCTTGGGAAGAAGAAAGGAGAGAGGGAAGGGCTCTAACTCAAATAGAAGAAGAAATAGGAGACCCAACAAAACTCTCTCCAACTTGAGATGCTTTGAGTGTGGTGAGAAGGGGCACTTTGCTTTCAAGTGTCCTTCAAAAAATGATGATGGACACAAGTCATCCAAGAAGAAGAGTGAAGACTACAAACTCATGAAGAAGCTCAAGAAGGAGGGAAAGAAGATTGAGGCCTTCGTTGGGCAATGGAACTCAAATGAAGAGAGCTCCGCTTCATCCGGGTCCGAAGCCAAAGATAGTGATGATGATGCAAGCTCCAAGAAGAAGAAGAAGATGGCCGTAGTTGCTATCAAGGAGGCTCCATCATTCTTCGCTTCACTTTGCCTCATGGTAAAGGGCTCTTCTAAGGTAACATCTCTTAGTGATAGTGAAAGTGATGATGATGTTTCTTATGATGAGCTTGTGAGCATGTTTGAGGAGCTCCATGCATATAGTGAGAAGGAGATTGTCAAGTTCAAGGCTCTAAAGAAGGATCATACTTCTTTGGAAGCCTTGTATGAGGAGCTAAAGATTTCACATGAGAGACTCACCATTTCTCATGAGAAGCTTAAGAAAACTCATGACACCCTCCTTTCCACTACCCAACATGGAGCTCATATTGATGTTGGCATATCTTGTGACTTGCTTGATGATAGTGCTACTTGTCATATTATTCATGTTGCATCATCTAGCATCTCTACTTCTTGTGATGATCTTATGGATATGCCTAGCTCTAGCTATTGTGATTCTATTTGTGATGCCTCACTTGTTGTTGAGAACAATGAGTTTAAGTAGCAAGTGGCCAAGCTCAACAAGAGTTTGGAGAGATGCTTCAAGGGTAAAAACACTCTTGACAAGATTTTGAGTGAGCAACGGTGCATCCTTAACAAGGAGGGACTTGGATTCATTCCAAAGAAGGGTAAGAAATCTTCTTACCGTGCCACTCGTTTTGTCAAGAGCAATGGTAAGTATTGCTCCAAGTGTCGTGAGGTTGGGCATTTGGTGAATGATTGCCTCGGTGGTAAGCCTTCTAAGACTTGCATGTTTGATTCTCATTATATGCTTAGGAAAGCTCATAATGGTAGCATTGTTGCTAGATATGTTGGTTCCCCTATACTTAGTGGTAAAAAGAATGTCATTTGGGTGCCCAAGGCTTTGGTCTCTAACCTCCAAGGACCCAAACAAGTTTGGGTACCTAAAAGAGTTTGATTTTCTTTTGTAGGTGAACTACCGCATCGGTGGGAGCCATTGGGTGCTTGATAGTGGGTGCACTCAACACATGACCGATGATAAGGCAACGTTCACCACATTTGAGGTAGGAGGGAAAGAACAAGAGAAAGTGATATTTTGTGATAATAGCAAAGGAAAGGTAATTGGGTTAGGTAAAGTTGCTATCACCAATGATCTATCAATCCTAAATGTCTCTCTTGTTGAATCTCTAAATTTCAATTTGCTTTCGGTTGCACAAATTTGTGATCTTGGATTGTCATGTGCCTTCTTCCCGTAAGAAGTTATTGTTTCTAGTCTTCTTGACAAGTCTTGTGTTTTCAAAGGTTTTAGATATGGAAATCTTTATTTGGTTGATTTTAATTCTAGTGAAGAAAATTTGAAAACTTGTTTAGTTGCAAAAACTTCATTGGGTTGGCTTTGGCATAGGAGGCTAGCCCATGTTGATATAAATCAGTTGAGTAAACTTTCAAAACGTGATTTAGTTGTGGGCTTAAAAAATATGAAGTTTGAGAAGCATAAACTTTGTAGTGTTTGTCAAGCCGGCAAGCAAGTTGCATGCTCTCATCCTTCTAAGAGTATCATGTTCACATCTAGACCATTGGAGCTCATGCATATGGATTAGTTTGGCCCAACAACCTATAAAAGCATTGGTGAAAATAGTCATTTTTTTGTGATTGTTGATGATTATTCTCGTTATACTTGGGTGTTCTTTTTGCATGATAAGTCTAATGTTGCCGAGCTTTTTCAAAAAATTTGTAAAAAAGGGCTCAAAATGAATTTTGTTGCACTCTTGTGAAAATAAGAAGTGACAATGGTTCCGAATTTAAAAATACCAATATTGAGGACTATTGTGATGATCTTGATATTAAGCACAAACTTTTCGCTACCTACTCACCACAACAAAATGGTGTAGTGGAGAGAAAAAATCGTACATTGATTGAGATGGCAAGGACTATGCTTGATGAATATGATGTTTCCTATTCCTTTTGGGCGGAAGCCATAAACACCGCTTGTCATGCAACTAATAGGCTTTATTTGCATCGTCTTTTGAAAAAGACTTCCTATGAGCTAATTGTTGGGAGGAAGCCAAATGTTACCTATTTTTGAGTTGGTTGCAAGTGTTATATTTACCGAAAGGGTGTTAGACTAACCAAATTTGAAAGTCGGTGTGATGAAGGGTTTCTCCTAGGTTATGCCTCCAATAGCAGGGCATACCGGGTCTATAACAAGAACAAAGGTATTATAAAAGAAACCGCCGATGTTCAATTTGATGAAACCAATGGCTCCCAAGAGGGGCACGAGAATTTGGATGATGTAGATGATGAAGGCTTGATGAGGGCTATAAAGAATATGTCTATTGGAGATGTCAAGCCTATTGAAGTGGAAGACAAGCCATCCACCTCCACTCAAGCTGAGCCATCTACTTTCGCTACGCCAAGTCAAACTCAAGTTGATATGGAGGAGGACAAGGCACAAGATGCACCTATGCCACCGAGGATACACACCACTCTTTCCAAGGAACATCCAATTGACCAAGTGTTGGGTGACATTAGTAAGGGTGTTCAAACTCGATCTCGTGTCGCTTTTATTTGTGAACATTACTTGTTTGTTTCTTGTCTTGAGCCAAAACATGTAGATGAAGCTCTTGGTGATCCGGATTGGATAAATGCTATGCATGAAGAACTCAACAACTTTGCAAGAAACAAGGTGTGGACTTTGTTTGAAAGATCTAGAGACCACAATGTCATAGGGACAAAGTGGGTTTTTAGGAACAAGCAAGATGAGAACGGGTTGGTGGTGAGAAACAAGGCAAGATTGGTGGCTCAAGGTTTCACACAAGTTGAAGGTTTGGATTTTGGTGAAACCTTTGCCCCCGTGGCAATGCTTGAAGCCATTCACATTCTACTTGCATTTGCATCATGCTTTGATATAAAACTCTTTCAAATGGATGTGAAAAGTTCTTTTCTAAATGGTGAAATTGTCAAACTTGTCTTTGTTGAGCAACCTACCGGTTTTGAAGATCCTAAAAATCCTAACCATGTTTATAAACTCTCAAAAGCTCTTTATGGTTTAAAACAAGCTCCTAGAGCTTGGTATGAAAGATTGAGAAATTTTCTTTTGTCAAAGGGTTTCAAAATTGAAAAAGTTGACACTACCCTTTTCACAAAAATCATTGGTGATGATTTCTTTGTGTGTCAAATTTATGTTGATGATATCATATTCGGTTCTACTAATGAGGATTTTTACAAGGAGTTTGGTGATATGATGTCTAGGGAATTTGAGATGTCTATGATTGGAGAGTTGAGCTTCTTCCTTAGACTTCAACTCAAGAATGAGACGTTCGTGAGCCAAAACAAGTACATCAAGGATCTACCCAAGAGGTTTGGCTTGGAGGATGCGAAGCCCATCAAGACATCTATGGCAATCAACGGGCATCTTGACCTTGATGAGGGTGGTAAACCGGTAGATTTAAAGTTTTATCGTTCTATGATAGGTAGCTTGTTTTACCTTATCGCATCTAGGCCGGATATCATGTTTAGTGTTTGCATGTGTGCACGGTTTCAAGCCGCTCCTAAGGAGTGTCACTTAGTGGCCGTGAAAAGGATTCTAAGATATTTAAAACATTCCTCAACTATTGGCTTGGGGTAACCCAAAGGTGCTAACTTTAAGCTAGTTGGCTATTCCGATTCAGATTATGCCGGTTGCAAAGTGGATAGAAAGAACACATCCGGTAGTTGCCAAATGCTTGGTAGATCTTGTGTCATGGTCACCCATGAAACAAAACTCCGTAGCCCTCTCTACCGCCGAGGCGGAATATGTTTTGGTGGGTAGTTGTTGTGCCCAATTGCTTTGGATGAAACAAACCATGTTGGACTATGGCATAACCTTCACCAAAACCCCACTCCTATGTGACAATGATAGTGTCATAAAGATAGCCAACAACCCGGTCCAACACTCTAGAACCAAGCATATTGATATTTGCCACCACTTCTTAAGAGACCATGTTGCCAAGAGTGACATAGTAATTAGCCATATAAGAACCGAAGATCAACTAGCCGACATCTTTACCAAGCCTCTTGATGAAACCTGCTTTTGCAAATTGAGGAATGAGTTAAATGTCATAGATTTCTCTAATGTTGCTTGAGATGATGCACCATGGTTGCTTCTTGTGCATATTGTATATTTGCTCTCATTTGCTCTTATGCTTTGGATTTATTGTCATTTGGCTCTGCTTTGCAAAAATGGAGCATGTCACATTAAGGGGGAGTTTTGCACTCTTTCATGTGCTCTACTTCTCTTTATGTGTGAGCAAATCAACTAGAAGTGCTAGAAGTATTTTCAAAATGCCCAAGTCAACATAAGTCAAAATTTTTGAAAAATCAAAATAATTTGAAAACTATCTCTTGGAAAATGTTTCAAAAGGTTCCCTATATGTTTTCCAAGCCTCACATTGCAAGAAAATTAGAGTTTGAATGAAAATGCTCTTTTGGACCTCTTTTGGAGAAACTAAATTCTCAGTTTAGGCCAAAATGTGATTTATCTCCAAAATGAGTTTGAGAAAGATTTTGAGAAAATGGTTAAAACAAAGTTGGTAGACAATTTCAAATGTTTTTGGTATTCAAATCTATTTCAAAAAACAAAGCATTCAAAAGTTGTTTGAAAATTAAATTGGCCCAAAAACCCCTATAGAGCATAATAGGTCACATCCTAGCACTTAAGTGAGTCCAAAATGAGTTTGAGAAAGATTTTGAGAAAATGGTTAAAACAAAGTTGGTAGACAATTTCAAATGTTTTTGGTATTCAAATCTATTTCAAAAAACAAAGCATTCAAAAGTTGTTTGAAAATTAAATTGGCCCAAAAACCCCTATAGAGCATAATAGGTCACATCCTAGCACTTAAGTAAGTTAAGTTGCAAAAATTCACAATTTTTCAAATATTGTGTATGATTGGCAATATTTCAACTCATACATTTCAAAATGCTCCAAAAACAAATTTTTTGTTTGATTTTTTTGTGTGGGGTAGCCAATTGTGCAACGGCTGTGCACAGTCGGCTGGGGCAGGCGGTCTGACCTGCCATATAGGCCCGATTTGACCGGCATGAAAGCCGCAGTCGGACTGGCCACATAGGTCCGGTCTGACCGGCTGAGCAGGTGGGCCCGAGTCTTGCTTCCTTTCTTCTCCTACCCGCACCTAACTCTCCCCATTCAGTATTCTTTCCCAACCCCAAAAAAAACTCTCTCTCTCTCCTCTCCAAAACCTTAGCCACCTCTCTCCACCAAATCCCTCCGGTTCAACTGTCAAAATCACTCCGGTTACACCGTAAGTGATTCTCCTTTGCTTCCTCTCTCTATTACATGGATTATTTCGCGTTTTTGTTGATTTTGTGATCCATGGCATGGAACCCTAGGTGAAGGAAGAGGTGTCTTCGATTTGCACCAATAGAGGGTAGTTTCTTGGTGTGATTCAACCCTTTCAACCGGTAAATCACTCTCCCTCTTGTGATTAACTTCGAATCGATCTATTTCATCTTAGGGTTAAGGGTAGTTCGTTCAAATCTTGATGAAATAGACCCACCCCTTGTTGCTCATGTTTCTCACCTTGTGCAATATTGTTCTAGCAAGTTTTTAGAATCATTTGAGTAGTGGTGGACATGTGTTGCAATTTGTGCTCTGTCAGCGGCGGTCTGACCGGGACCTACGGCGGTCTGACAATGGCTATGCCGCCGGTCTAACCGGCTGTATGTTGGCGGTCAGACCGGCCCTGTGCCGCCGGTCTGACCGGCCTACAGGCCGCGGTCTGATCGCCCCTGACAGAGACATTGTCTATCTCTCCTCCAAAATTCAAATGCGCTCTAGATTTCTGCTAATTGTTGGCGCAGAATTTAGACCCGCCTCACGACCAAACGGGTTCCACGTTTTCACGACGGCCTGGGAGGTCTGCTTAACTCCAGTGCAGGTCCAAAGGCTTGCCTAGGTGTGTGTAGGGCGTGCCAGTTGATTTGATCTGCAATCAACAAGATAAACAAGCAAACCATGTAAGTACACAATGGCCGATCGGCCGATAGGCCGATGTCGCATTGTCATGACCTAGCTGATAGAGCAAAGCTATATCGGCTCGCTTGTAATTGTGATAAAACGGCATCAAAATATAGATCTAATCTCATCGGCCTTCATCAACATGTTGATGTCAATTAGAGGCATCGGCGGATGAGGGATAGAAGAAATAATTGCACTAGCTAATACTCTAATGCAGACCAATTTACAAGATACAATTGCCTAAAACCGAGCCTTATCTCTATTTGGCAACTTCCTTGAAGCTAATCTTGAGCCCAAACCAAACCCACGCTGACTCTGTCAACTTCCAGCCTCTATTGGCCAATGACCATATTGAATCTGTATCGGCCGATACGCTCTTCCTGCTAACGCTTCTCTGTCACGCCCCAAACTGGCCCCAGGCGGAGACCAGGATAGAGCGGTCCAGATTGACCTGTATGCCTGTACCAGTCCCAGGAAATAGCGCTGGTACAACAGGAAGACTGAATATCACAACAACAGCGGTCTCTTTATTTAAGAGTAGGATTACAACCAGGGTTGGAACTGCGGACAGAACCCGAGTTCGCAACAGCATTACAAAAAGGCGGAAGCGGAAAGCGGCGACTGGCCCTAAGCCACAAGCAAAGCCTTGGGGAAGGCCGAAACCCTACTACTGCTCGAAGTCTGCTTGCTCCTGGAAGAACTCTTCGTCAGCAGGGTCCACCTCTTCATCTTCGAGAACTGGGGGGGGTTTAATTATATAGAGCAAGGGTGAGTACGGGAGTACTCAGCAAGTCAGGGGAATTAAGTGTTTAATGCAAGCTTCAAGGGAAAGCCAGTTATTTTTCACAATTGGTTTTAGTTTAAGACTTTCAGAAACATCTAAGTGAGTGCTTCTCGACGGCACGGACGAGAAAGTGCGTCTCATCCGGCCGGAGCAGTGAAATTGTATCGATTGATTCTTGTCGGCACGAGAGGCTCCCTGCCAATCGTTCACCGACCCGGCTGCTCCAACAGCCACAACTCACGCACCTCGGTACGAGAGGCTCCCTGCCAATCGTCACCGACTCCGGCTGCTTCAACAGCCACAAGTCAACACGTCGGTACGAGAGGCTCCCTGCCAATCGTCACCGACCCGGCTGCTTCAACAGCCTTAAACCAAGCACAGAACGGAAAACCTCACACCAACAGCAGTTCACAAGGTGTTCAAATAAAACTACGCTAAGGAATCACCTCACATCCGCCCATGACCGTGGGCACGGCTGTTCGAACAGTTGTTAACCTCTGCAGAGGGGGTACACTTTACCCACACGACGTTACTAACCCCGAATCACCCAGCCCGCGACCCTCGGTCACGTCTGGCGACCTTAGGGCTTTCACGACAAGGCATTTCGAAAGCCGACTCAGGGTCATCTTATGCCAACGGGAGGGGTCCCACGGACCAACACCAGGTTAGGTCCCAGACCATACTGTGCCAGGAAGCCCAGGGGTCCTCCCCGACACCACCCCGGCGAATCCACTTGTCCCTTGGCATCAAGATTTCCCTGGCCTAGCTAATTACTCAGCCAGGGGCGTCCCATATCACCCATGTGGTCGTACTTGACATATGCTTGGATGTAATTCCCAAGGAATCGGTCCTTAGGGCGAGAACGGGCAGACCGTACCTCCAGTACGTCTCCCGAACCGCGAGTTTTAGAAACTCACTTTAGTTTTCAAGGCACCGACCCAAGTGTCGGGTTTTCCAAGCATTTTGTAAACTCAAGTTTTACCCAGGTGATCAATTTTAAAGTCTGAGGGGAGTCCCGGTATTCGTACACGAGGTACGGATACCGAGGCATCACCTGAGGGGTGACAAGGGTGTTAGGGTATTCAATAATCAAGGAAGGTGAATGCAGCAAATGGGTAGGGCCTGGCGGTTATCTTGCAAACCGAGGCCAAGTGTCAAGTGTGTGACCTAATTAATGCATAGTTTGCGGAATCAAAATACTTAATTTAAATTATGGGTTCAATTGATCAAAGGTGACTTGCCTTGCTCGAGATCTTGAGCTTCTTCCTCGAAATCCGCGCACTGCGGGTCTTCGGGCTCCGAGACTACACGCGAAACGAGACGACTCAACAAAGCGATAAAAAGAAGCCCTATTAAAGACCACTAAGCGTGCCATTAGGTAGATCTCGATTTTTGAGGAATTTTGGAAGTGGAACGGAGTCAATCGGACGAACGGTTGAAAAGATATGAATTTCCGAAGATTAAAGGATTTTCTGGAATAAAGAAAAGGAATTAATAATCAATTAATAATTCCCTGAAAAGAAAAGAAAGGAGGGACTGAAAGTAGACTTTATTTTGGGCGGCTAAGGACAGCCCAAAATATTTGAATGGGCGCGGCCCAAAACAATTGGGCCGGCGGCCCGAAGGGAATCGGCCTAGGCCGAGCGAGGAGGCTGTTGGGCCAAGGGGAGCCGATGGGCCGGCCGATGGCCCAAAAGAGTTGGCCCACGGCCGACCGGCGCGCGGGAGGGAAATGGCCGATGGGCCTAGTGGCCGATGCAGGCCGGAGGCCGATTGGCCGATGCGGGCTGGCGGCCGAAGCCGACGACGGAAGCCGACGGGTAGAAAAGCGGCCGAGCCGACGGCGGGAGCCGACGGGGAGAAAAGGCGGCCGAAGCAGGCTGGCGGCCGATGCCGACGGCGGGAGCCGACGAGCGGCGGATTAAGCCGACGGGAAGGGAGAAAATCGGCCGATGTCGATGGACGGCGGATTAAGACGACGACCGACGACGTGGGGCTCGGTCCGAGCGGCGGCGGCGGCGGCGTGCTCCGGTGAGGGCGGCGAGTCGGAGGGCGGACGGCGTCGGTAGGCGCCGATGGAGAGAGATGAGAGAGAGGACGAGTCCACGGCTCGGATCGGAGCGGGACGCGACGGCGGCAGTTTGAGGCGACAGCCGACGCCGACGGGGTGAAAAGGAAAGGGGGATAGCGGCGCCGGTAGAGGGAGAAGACGAGCGACGGCGGCCACGGCGGTGGCCGGAGGGGTCCTACGGTTGGCTAATCGGCCTAAACCGATGGAGGGAAAAAAGAGAGGGGGAGAGGAGAGGAGGTTTACCGCGGCGGGGCGGCAAGCCGGGAGCGGGGATGACGGCGCGGGCGCGGCACGGCTCCGGGCCGGGGAAGGGGGCGGCGGAGATGGCGCCCGGAGCTCCTTCGGGCGCCCTCGGCTGCGGCGGCGGCGGACGGCAAGGACGGCGGCGGCAGCGAGGCGGAGTGGAGCGGGCACGGGTGGAATCGGCAATGGCGGCCCGGCGGAGAGGGGATTTGTAGGGGGGGTTAGGTCGGTTTGGTCGGGGGAAAATAGGCGGTTCGCGGAGGTCGGTTTGGGGCGCGGAGAGGGGACCGGCGCACTCCGGCGCTAGCGGCCAACGGCGGCAGTGGTGACGCCGGCCGGTCGGGAAAAAGGGGGAAAGGGGGAAGAAAAAGGAGGCTTGCCTCCTAGCCGATTTGGGCAAGGGCGCGCGCGCGGGGAGAGAGAGCGCTGGCTCTCTCGGCCCGACGCGTGCGGGGCACGTGCGCGGCGTGCACGGGCCGAGCGGCCTGGCGCGGGAGGGAGCTGGGCCGGGCGAGGCCGAAGGAGTTGGGCCGACGGCGGCCCGAGAAGGAGAGAGGGGGAAAAAGAAAACAGGCCGAGAGGGCTGGGCCGGCAGCGGCCCGAGGGGAAGAAGAGGGAAGGGGACAGGCCGAGAAAGGGGGAGGCAGCCCACGACAGAGGGAGGTAAAGTAGACTTTACCAGAAAAGGAGAGAGAAGGAGTTTTAGGGCTTGGATTCGAAATCCGATTTCGCGGTTTCCTCCGGGATTGAAGTGGGAGGGGAGACACGAGACCTTGGCACACGACAAGACTCAATCGAAGAGCAAATTTTCGTAATTAGGGTTTTTTTAGCAGATTAGTTTTCCCGCTAACGCCGCGACAAAACGGGCGTTACATTCTCCCAGTCCGATACGTTTACCGAGTCCGATACGAGACTTGGTCCGACTTCAATTTAACCCCCTCTCTCCACGTCGATTTCCTCTTTCCTCTCTGGGTCGATTACGAAAATCTGCTGTTAACACATGCCCCCCAATTCCGCTTCATTATATAATGTGGCAGAATTAGCTCCGAGGAACCCATCGACTTCTTCGCTAGGGTTTGTCTGAAAACCGCGCAAATCCAGATTCGCAGCCCTCCGCCGCCGATTCGTCAACCACTCGCGCTCTTCAACCCCGGTGACACCTCGGCGTCCCATCGGCATCGACCCCTTCAACAGCGACCTCTTCGACAACAACAATGGCTTCCGCGTCGTTCTACGCCTCCGAGATCCCCGTGGTAAGTCAATCCTTTCTAAACTTGCATTTTCATTTTCTCGCCGAGTTCTTCAAACTAGGGCTTCCGCTCTTGCCCCCCAAATCATTATCTTACATCACTGCTCATATGTCGTAGGTTTTCAAGAACCAGATCTTAATCCCCACCAACGACAAATCCCACCAGTTCCTTCTAGGCCCCATGGGCAATTGTGACCCAACCTGGCTGATAAACGCTGAGACAAACAGAGCCCCTTTCAAACAAGCCAAGCCCAATGTCTCTTCATGGAAGCACACCTTTAGGTCCTGGCCGTCAAAGCTCAATGGTTACAGAACCTGGCACAAGAGGATTGCTGCAACCAAGCAGGTTCATTGGGACGAAATAGGAATCGGCCAATGCATCACTCTGTCCCTGGCCAATACCAAAAAGAATGAACCACTTATGTCAGCGGCCACCTATTTCTGGTCTAGCACCTTAAACGCTTTCCTATTCCGGCAAGGTCCGATGACCCCAACATTAATTGACGTCAAGATGCTGACAGGACTAGATATCCAATCTGAGATCAATCCCTTCAACCTCCTAACAAACAACAGCCATAAGTTGAAAACCAAGAAGATTGGAGGCTGGTCTGGGTATATTTCTGAGCATATGGAACAAGGATCCGTCTCAGAGAGAGAACATGTGGCCTTTCTGACCCTATGGTTAGAAAGATTTGTCTTCTGTGGATCAACCTGCGGCCCTACTCTAAATTGCCAACACTTGGCTCAAGCTCTGGTTGAGAAGAAACAAATCCCCCTTGGCCGATATCTCCTTGGGGCTGTCTATCGGCTGCTTCATACTGCCACTCAAGATCTGATGCTGAAACAAACTGTGGCGCATGGAGGACCATGGTGGTTTATCCAACTCTGGTTAACTATCCATACCAACACCATAATTGATCGGCCTCCATTATCGGACTCCTGCTTCCCGTCAAAGTATGCCGATCATGAAGACCCTAGAACCAGAAGATGCATGTCCTTTGGAGAAGCGGCCTCTGTTTATCCTGGAGCAGATCAATCGACCGAAGACATGTCCACATGGTTCATCCGATTCTACACCGGCCCCCCATCAGTTAAGATGGACATGTTCATCTACACCTCAGATCAAGACTTTGAACTCCCTGATGATCTCCACTTGGACCTGGTAAATGATGATATGGATTCACGAGAGTCATTTATGATCGGCATCACCCCATGCCTGCTCCCAGTAGGCATATTCCAAGGAAGAAGCACCAGCCTGTCTTATGAATTCTACAATCCCATTGTGGCTGCTAGACAGTGCAGGCTTGGACAACTTCCTGTCAACCTATACTTTCATCGGCTCCTAGAGAGCAGGGGTACAGTCTCATCAGCTTTGGTCATGAGTAAAGTTCTGGAGATCGAAATCCCAAACCTGGGTGACTGTGACTGATTGCATTTGAACGCCTTCATCCATATTAGCTTCCAAGCATGGTGGCAAGAATGCGCTGCTCATATCTTCCATCAATCAGCCAGATTTTATCTAACAGAGCTTATCAAGAATATTAGCCCTCAAGTCCCCGATGTCCCGATTCCATCCGTGAGCGACAGTGGACAAAAGATATCATACACAATGGTTCTAGCTCCATCGGGCAACTCTGTTATGGAATCAGCTATCAGTCTTACTGCTCCAAAGGTCCCATCGCTGCTCCAAGGGCCGATAGCCAAAGAGGTCACCAAAAGGAAAGCGCCAGCAAGGAACAAACCTCAAAAACCTATGAAAAAGTCCAAGGCTGACGACCAGGCCGATCCTGTCCAGTTAGACCCTTCCATAGAAGAATTTCTGGATGACCAAGTAATGGAAGAGGAGGTCGATGCAGCTGCCGCCGATCTACCTGAAGAAGAAAATCCATCGGCTGAAACTGCTAAGGAACCATCGGCCAAGACTGCCGCAATCCCACCGGCCGATGACCAAGCCGACAGCGCCCAACCAAGGAAACCAGACATGCAATCCGCAAGGTAACACATTTCCTTTCTTGAATCTATGCAGTCTCCTTCTGTTGGTATGTTACACCTCAATCCCTTGCAGGTTCTTGCATCATCTTTGTTGAAAGAAAGCAAGAACTAAGAAGGCAACCTTGCAAAGGCGCGAACGAGCCAAGGCCCGATTGAGAACACCGTCTCCTTCTCCACCACCCTCTCTGATTGCTTCGGTAAGAGTTAATCTTTTTGTCATATTCTTTTGATGATATGGATCTGATCGTCCCGTTCTTGCCTTTCTTCAGCCGCGAGCTCCATCACCTGCACCACATCAGCCAACCCCCTCGCCCACTGTCTCAAGACAACAAAAGGAGGCCGATGCAAACACAACCGATGCCCTATCACAGGTAAACCAAGTCACTTTGATTCCTTTGCCGATTTCTTGTTTGACTAGGCTGACCAAGCCCTATGTTGATATTTACAGAACCTAGCCGATATGTTTTCTTTTGATATTGGCCAATTCCTTGATGATGAGGACAAAGAGCCACCCATTACAGCCAAGGCGTCGATCTCTGACGACCTGAAGAACCGGCTGTCCGACATTGCCAATCGGCTGGAGTTATCGCTGGAATTCTTGATGGAGGATTGCACTCCCATCAGGATCAGGGTACAAGAAATTCAAGACCAACTGCCTCAAGACCTGATGGAGAACCTGACACCGGCCATCTTCTTGTAACAACACCAATTCAAGCTCCACAAGGCGAAAGAAAGAATCGCAGAGAGGCGGGAACGTGAAAGCTTGGAATCGGCCTTAACTGCCAGCAAAGCTCAAGTCAATTCTGACAAGACTAAATTGGATGAGCTGGCTGTTGAGCCGATTATCCTAAACAATAGGCTTGAAGAACTCCACCGTCTCGAAGCAGATTTAGTACTGAAGCTAGAAGCCACCCGCAAAGAAATCCAGGAAACTGAAGCCGGAATAGCTGCATCACCCAAGGCCATAGAAGACCAAACGGCGAAGCTGAGGGCATCGGCCAAGTACCTTGCAACCCTGAGCAAATCTTTGAAGCCAATTCCAGGGTTGATGGCCGATGACGCCCAAGTAATAGAAGATATTGACCAAATTCGTCGTAAGGCCATTGCAGCTATTGAAAACTTTATAGGGTGATGTAATATATTTTGTGTCCTTCTTGTAAACAGATAACCTCCTGCTTTGATTAACATAAATCTTATCGGCCAATCAGCCGAATTTGACCTGAATAAATCTGAAGAAGTTCAAGCTTGAAAAAATTTTTGAAGTCCATAAACCTGAATCAATCTGACAAATTTGAAGAATCTTGAAGAAAAATCTTCATAAATTTCGCGCTTGTATATATATATGCCCCCCAAATTTTAGAAGATGAGGGCTCATGTTGTAAAATTTGAACTAAGGGTGATAATGGATATCGGCCATCTAAAGACGATGTGTACTACATCGGCTATTAGCATAAATCGGCTGGCAAGCCGATCATGAATCGATCCAGACACTGGGATAATATTTCTTTAAATATTTGCCATTAAGGGCTCTTTCGTAAATTTCTCCATCTAATCCTTTGAGCAAATAAGCATTATGGGGAACACATCGATGAATCTGAAAAGGACCTTCCCAATTAGGTGACCACTTGCCGAATTTATTATCTCTGGAACCAATCGGCATTATTAATTTCCAAACAAGATTCCCTTCCTCAAATGGCTTGGCGACAACTTTCGTATTATAATGACGAGCAACTCGATCTTTATCTCGCTTTATTTTCTCCAAAGCCCGCAATCGGACGTGCGCCAAATCATCTAACTCATCAACCATAAGATTATGATACTCATCGGCTGTTAAGTCGTCTTGCAAAGCAATCCTTCTTGAGCCGATGTTGGTCTCCCACGGCAGTACAGCTTCATGTCCATAAACCAGCTTGTAAGGTGGCACTTGAGTTGCACCATGACAAGCCATCCGATATGCCCAAAGGGAATCGGCCAGCGTGGTATGCCACCGTCTCGGCTGTTCGTCAATTTTTCTCTTGATCAACTTAATTAAAGTCTTATTGGAAGCTTCTGCCTACCCATTAGCTTGTGCATAATATGGAAAAGAATTTAGTAGCTTGATGCCCATGCTGTCAGCAAACTGCACGAACTCATCGGAGACGAAAATTGATCCCTGATCTGTAGTCAATGTTTGGGGTAACCCAAACCGATATATGATATGTTCCTTGACAAACTGAATTGCATCCTTGGAATCAACCTTCTTAAGAGGGATGGCCTCAACCCACTTTGTGAAGTAGTCTGTAGCCACTAAAATATACTTGTGACCTTTGCTCGATGGTGGATTAATCTGACCGATCATATCTATACCCCATCCTCGAAACGGCCACAGCTTTATGATTGGATGCATAGCCGATGCCGGTGCTCTCTGGATTGCTCTAAATTTCTGGCAATCTTGACATCCTTTATAATACTTGAAATAATCTTCTAGCATTGTTGGCCAGAAATATCCAGCACGCTTCAAAAGCCATCTCATTTTATGGGCCGATTGATGGGTTCCACAAATCCCTTCGTGTACCTCGCTCATAACAATTTTGGCCTCCTCTAGACCTAAGCACTTGAGCAAGACACCATCAATCGTCCTGTAATATAGATCATCATCTAACAAGACAATGCAAGACTTTGTATTTCATCTGTCGCGACGCCGATTGAGAAGGGTTTTTCAAATAATCAATGATAGCAAACCTCCAGTCGTCGGCATCCACGGCAGCAATCTGAATTGGAACATCTTTGGCCATCGGCCTGTATCCTGATGCCCCCTGAGCTAAATCATTGGCCTCGAAATTCTGCTTCCTGGGTATATGCCTCATCGTCACAATCTTGAAAATCTGTAGCAGCTCCTTGCACTCCTCATTGTACACTGAGAATATCATTTTTGCATTCATACTCCCCGAAAAGTTGATTGATTACCAGCTGTGAATCACCAATGATTTCTACGGAATCGGCCTCGACCTCTTGTAATAATTGCAAACCCTTAAGAACTGCCTCATACTCTGCTTGATTGTTAGTATAATAGGGCTTGATAGTAAAAGCGAACTCGAAACTTGCCCCCCGAGGGGATATTATGACCAAGCCGATACCGCATCCATGTCTGCAAACAGATCCATCAAAATACAGTGTCCATGGCACAATGTCTGCATATGCAATTGAATCTTCTCTGTGTTGAACAATGAAATTGGCCAGGGCTTGTCCTTTGATTGCTTTGGCCAGGGCCAGGGCTTGTCCTTTGATTGCTTTGGCCGATTCATATCTGAGGTCAAACTCTGTTAAAGCAAAAATCCACTTCCCAATTCTCCCTTTTAAAACGGGGGCCGATCGCATGTATTTCATCACATCGGCCTTAGTTACCACAATGCACTCATTGGAAAGTAAATAATGCCTCAACTTAGTACATGAAAAATATAAACATAGACATAATTTCTCCACTGGCGTGTACCTTGTTTCAGCATCTAACAATCTCCTACTGAGGTAAAAAATAGTCGTTTCTTTACCATCAATGTCTTGAACTAAAACCGAGCTGATAGACTTCTCATCGGCCGACAGGTACAACCTGAATGGAACCCCTTTCTGCGGAGGGATCAGAACTGGAGGGGAAGTTAAATATTCCTTGATATCGTCCAGCGCTTTTTGTTGCTTATCACCCCATACAAACTCTTGATCGTCCTTTATCTTCAACAATGGAGTGAATGGCTCTATCCTGCCTGATAGGTTTGATATAAAGCGCCGGACAAAGTTGATCTTCCCGAGCAGAGATTGTAACTTGGTCTTGTTGGTTGGAGGCTTGATATTGTTCATAGCATCAATGTTCTTCTGTGTAATCTCGATTCCTCTTTCATGGACCAAGAAACCTAAAAACTGACCGGCCGATACGCCAAAGGCACATTTGTTAGGGTTCATCTTTAAACTATATTTCCTTGCTCTTTCTAGTACCTTGCGTAAATCGGCCAAGTGCATATCGTACTCTTTGGACTTCACGACGACATCATCAATGTAAACCTCAATCAGTGAGCCGATGAGATCATGAAAAATATAATTCATAGCTCTCTGATAAGTAGCTCCAGCGTTCTTCAAGCCGAAGGTCATGACAACCCACTCATATAGGCCGATTGCCCCCGGACACCTGAAGGCTGTCTTTTGAATATCTTTTTCGGCCATGAAAATCTGGTTGTAGCCTGCGTTCCCATCCATGAAACTGGTAATCTTGTGTCCAGACGCGGCATCTACCAGCAGATCGGCCAACGGCATAGGGTACTCATCTTTTGGCGTTGCTTTATTCAAGTCTCTGAAATCGATACACACCCTAAGCTTGCCATTTTTCTTTAACACTGGAACTATGTTGGAAACCCAGTCCGCATATCGACAGGGTCTAATAAAATTGGCGTCGTAAAGCCTGGTGATCTCTGCTTTGATAGCTTCGTGCATATCGGCCTTAAATCTCCTATGAGCCCGCTTAAATGGCCGATAGCCTGGTTTGATAGGTAACCGATGTTCTACGATCGATCGGCTTAACCCTGGCATCTCATAATATTCCCATGCAAAACAGTTTATGAATTTTTTCAAAAGATTTATCAAATTATTCTTATATTCCCTTGGCAGGTTAGCACTTACATACGTCGGCCTAGGCCTGTCACCTATTCCCATATCAACCTCTTCGAGCTGATCGGCCGACGTAATGCCTTGTCCTAATTTCCCATCTAACTCATCCACCGCATCATCTGTGTAGGGACTAGCTTGCTTATCTTGGGCAGTGGATGGGACATCTTTGTTAAAGCAACTGCTTGTCTTGATCTTCAATCGTCTCGATGTCGCAATCAGTTACTTTGAGAAAATCGGCATCCCAGGCTCGTCCGGATAGGCAATCGATTCCCTCCATCTCCCAAACTGCGAGATCGGCATTGGCCACGTGTACTGACCGATCGGCCTGCACGATCTCGACCTGGTCCCCTTGCCATTGTATAAGGCATTGGTGCATTGTTGAAGGGACGCAACAATTTGCGTAGATCCAATCCCGTCCCAACAACAGGCTGTAGGAACCCTTTCCATCAAAGACAAAGAAGGTGGTGGGTATCGTCTTGTTGCCTACGGTGAGCTCCACGTTTAGCA
The DNA here is from genome assembly GCA_008326285.1 of Oryza officinalis. Lineage (NCBI taxonomy): Eukaryota > Viridiplantae > Streptophyta > Magnoliopsida > Poales > Poaceae > Oryza > Oryza officinalis. The sequence continues at coordinate 26,032,530 of BDMV01000009.1, read as the reverse complement.
CCCCCTTCGCCTCGGATGCGTTGCCACCAAAGTCTTTTAGCACCATGTTGGTCTTGATGAGGTCTTCGGGCAGTTTTCCAAGCTTCCTGAAAGTTGTATATGGCATCAGGTTTACTGCCGCGCCGCCATCGACCAGCATCTTCGTCATCGGCCGCCCATTGACGAATCCCTTGATGTATAACGGCCGGAGGTGCCTGTAGCTGGTGTCGGTCGGCTTGTCGAACACGGCTTGATCTGGTGACAACTGTAGCTTAGCCGAGGACTGTTCATCGTCGGCTACCGCTTCATCGGCCGTCTGCACGCTGTATTTCGCTGGCAATATGAAAACCATATTAACAGAAGCCGATGCTACATCTTTACCTTTTGCGACCACAGGAGCTTGAGCTGATTTGGAGGTGCCCTTATAGGCCTTGACCACTGCGGATTTTATTCTCCACTCCTTCTTGGTCTTGGCGGGCCGATGAGCTATTGTCGCCTGTTGCTCCTGGATCTGCTCCTTTCTTCTCAGTCTCTGAACCCGCCGTTTTTGTGTCTTGCTAAACATGTCACTTGGGCACCATTGGAGGTTCTGGATTTGCTCGTCGTGCTCAGTCCGACGATCATGGTGCATCGGCCCTAGTCTTTCATGTACAGACTTTCTCTGCTTGCGTGGCCGATGCACTTGTTTGCTCGAGCTGCCCTGGTGGGAGTCTTCTACGTCATTACACGCAGGGCACTCTTGGATTGATGGCAGCCTCATCCCTTCGTTCCAGCAGAACCGGAAAAACTTGCACTCTCAATGAGGGTCATAAGAGTTGTCTTGATCGGCATGGTCTTGTGCTTGTTCTTCCCACCGTCGTTGGTATTTCCTGATCAGGCCCTCTGAGGTCTGATGAGGTCGCTTGCCGGTCCGATGGCTATTGCCGTTGGCCCTGTCTGCCCGCACCATGTTGACTGGGAACGGGTGTCCTTCTATCTTCATCGGCCGTTTGGCTTCATCGATCTTGATCCTGCCTTGCTCGATGGCCGATTGAATCTGTTGTCGGAAGATCTTGCATTCGTTGGTGTGATGCGAATATGTGTTGTGCCACTTGCAATATCTTCTCTTCTTGATTTCCTCAGCCGATGACAGTACATGATCTACTGGCAGCTGGATCTGCTTTTCTTGCAAGAGTAGATCAAATATTTTATCGGCCTTGTTGATGTCGAAGTCGTACTTATCCTCTTTGTCGCCCTTCTTGGCCCATTGACACGTTGTCAGCTTCTTCATCCGGGCCCACTCGGCCAGGTCGACATCGGCATCATCTTCATCGTCTTCGTCGGAGCCGTACTGATAGACAGTATTGACTTTCTTTGCAAACTTCTTCGCCTCCTGGAATCTTTGTTCATGGGCCGATACCCGTTGCGCTAGCTGAGCTAGGCTGTCGAATTCCTGAGATGAGAACCTCTCTCGTATCGGCCCCAATAGTCCTTGGAATGCCAAATCGGCCAGTTGAGAATCGGTCAAACTGAGGCTGTAACACCTATTCCTTACGTCCCTGAATCTTTGGATGTATTCTGGGACCGATTCGTCAACTCGTTGCTTGATGGCAGCGAGATCAGACAGTTTCATCTCTTGTACGCCGTTGTAAAAGTATCTGTGAAACTGCTTCTCTAGATCTATCCATCCTCTGATGGAATTGCAGGGTAAAGAGGAAAACCATGTAAACGCTGACCCTGACAAAGACAGAGGGAAAAATCTCACCCTCAACGCCTCTATGGCCGATGCCTCCCCACACTGTGCTAGGAATCGGCTTACGTGTTCGTACGTAGAGACGTTGTCTTGCCCCGAAAATTTGGAGAAGTCCGGGATCTTGTATCGGTTCGGCAGTGGCACTCTGTCGAATTCCTCGGGATATGGGTGCCGATACACCGTAGAGCTCTCCTTGGGCTTTAAGCCGAACTGATCTCGCATCACCTCGGCTATCATGTCTGCCCAGTATCCTGCAGGCTGATGTGGGAGGTCCTGGTGGTAAGACTGCTGAAGGCCCTCTGCCCGATACTGCCTGGGGGAGTACGGTTGGAAGTGATGATTTAGATCTTGTGCGTCGTACTGCCCTGTGGTGTACTGCTGGTAGCCTTGCGGCGCGTTGTAAGCAGCTGGTTGCGGAGGATTGCCAGACATGGGGATTTGAGGTTGTCTGGCCGATGGCGGGTTGACTGGAACTTGCTGCATCGGCTTGATCACCGGCTGTTACCCCTTCGTCCATTGTGCATACTGTTCCTCCGTGATGTGCTGAGAGCTTCCTCCCGTTTGCCTGGTGAGGACCAGTGGCAAGGTTGATGCTGGTTGAGCCGATGGAGGTGGGATCGGCGCCGTCGGTTGTGGAGCCGCGCTCAGGTTGGTCCTCAAGGTCCGATAAGCAGGGAATTTATTTTCTGGCAAGAAAATCGGCCCTTGAGGCTTGTGCTGATGAATGGAACCATCTAAGATTGATTTGACCGTATTGGTCAATGTGTTCACCAGGATCCCAGACTGGTTGACTAGTGCAGAATGAACTGCGGAGTCTATTCGGTCTTGCAACGTCGGCGCAGCGTTTTCTTCGGTCTTGACAGTGTGGTCATGTGCCGCCGCCGATGTGCTGGCTCCATCTCCAGGGCTCGGCATTACCACCTTAGATTTTTGGATAAGGGTGCCTTGCCGAGTCCTAGAGTATGTCTGCAGGTACATATTTTGGAACTGCTCGACCAGCTTGTCCATCTCAGCTCTCTGCTCTTCATTGAGTTGGTCGACGGTCACGGAGACGACGTTCTCCTCGGAGATCTCACCCTGCTTTGACATCTTGCGTTGGTCTTCTTGTTATCGCGAAGCTTGCATTCTTGTGGTCCCACTGGGCGTGCCAAAAGCGTGTTGGCGTAGAATTTAGACCCGCCTCACGACCAAACGGGTTCCACGTTTCCACGGCGGCCTGGGAGGTCTGCTTAACTCCAGTGCAGGTCCAAAGGCTTGCCTAGGTGTGTGTAGGGTGTGCCAGTTGATTTGATCTGCAATCAACAAGATAAACAAGCAAACCATGTAAGTACACAATGGCCGATCGGCCGATAGGCCGATGTCGCATTGTCATGACCTAGCCGATAGGGCAAAGCTATATCGGCTCGCTTGTAATTGTGATAAAACGGCATCAAAATATAGATCTAATCTCATCGGCCTTCATCAACATGTTGATGTCAATTAGAGGCATCGGCCGATGAGGGATAGAAGAAATAATTGCACTAGCTAATACTCTAATGCAGACTTGTACAAGCCAATCAACTTATATAAATACATCGATCACAAGTAAACCCTAGAGGATAACCTATAACAAATACATTTATATCTATTAATCTGCTCATACAAGTGGCAAATACATATAAAAACATTATAGTAATTACATGTATTAGATATGACCGGCTGAAACCCCGACGCTATCCTTAATCACGATCGAAAACAGGCTTTGGATTAGATCTCAAAATAGGACTAAGGTCGATAGCAACTCAAAGTGTGAATTGAAACTTAACACAAAGAAAATCAAGTCGTCGATCGCTTTTGGGGATGGTAGATGCATTGAAAGATTTAGCTAAGCATAATAATTAAACCGTCGTCGGCAATAAACCCTAAAACGAGCAGACCACCGGCGAAGCATAATTAATACACTTATAAAAATCACCCAAAGCATGATAAACGACGATCATATCATCGAGGCTTAATGTGCCTACAACGACACGCTAGCCCCAACGATGTAGATCGTCGGGCACGAGTTCTTACCTCTGCTCTGGGGAAGCAAGAACTCATCGAGATTAACCTCTGGCGAGGGTTGGCGATGCGCCGAAAGTAGATTGATTTGTATGTTGTATTGTTGTGAGAAAGTTTCTATGTACATACTACCGGGATATTTATACCCGAGATTACAACATGGTCCGTGTAGGACACAATCTTATCTACAACAAATCTTTGCGGCAGACTCTTGCCAAAGATTAGATCTAAACCTACTTGATTTACAAGATACAATTGCCTGAAACCGAGCCTTATCTCTATTTGGCAACTTCCTTGAAGCTTATCTTGAGCCCAAACCAAACCCACGCTGACTCTGTCAACTTCCAGCCTCTATCGGCCAATGACCATATTGAATCCGTATCGGCCGATACGCTCTTCCTGCTAACACTTCTCCCAATCCGATACGTTTACCGAGTCCGATACGAGAGTTGGTCCGACTCCAATTCAACCCCCTCTCTCCGTGTCGGTTTCCTCTTTCCTCTCTGGGTCGATTACGAAAATCTGCTGTTAACTGGATCTTATGATGCTATGAAGTAGATGTCAGGGACTATGCAGTGCTCTATCGCTCGGCGTGAGTTCAAGGATCTATTGAACATCCGGTTCAATAATGGTGATGATCTCCATGATGAGCTCAACCGTAACCCATTCACCATTGATGACCTTGCACAGTTCTATGAGGATGGGGGGAGGCACACCTATGGGAAGGTGGCGGGTTTGAGGACCATCCCTAGCATGGTCAACCGCATTGTGAGAGCCACTATCCTCCCTAAGTGTGGGAACAATGATGACATCCGAGGAGTTGCATGGCATGTGATTGATGCCATTTTGGATGGACGTCGCTTTGATGTCATCAATCTCATGATGCAAGAAATAGCCATCTTTAAGGGGACTTTTGGACAAGGGATATACTATGCACGATACATCATGAGATTGATCCAAAATAAGCTTGGAAATGTTGGAAACAACTTAAAGGAGCACAAGCAATACAAGCTAAGGCTCCAACTTTCAACTCCTAGAGCCCCTAGAGTGCGTCAACCCACATTTGATCAAGGCGCAAGCTCTAGTGCGGCACCACCTCCTCCTCCTCCTCCTTATAGGTTTGATCCAAATGCTTTTTTCAATCCTCAATATGCCTACTTTGGGATACAACATCATGAGTACTTCAACCCGATGCTTAAGGCTATAAATACCCTAAGTGATAACATTTCAAGGTTAAGCACCGGGCAAGAAGCCATGTATGAGGATGTGCGAGGCTTGAGAACGGATATTAGGGGCTTGAATGCGACGGTTGGAAGGTTGATCACTCGAGTTGGTGCTTTGGATGAACGAGTTCAAATTTTGGAGAGCACCCATGCTTTTGTCTACCACCGTCGCCGTGACTCTCATCACCCATCCTCTATGGCTCGTCCTCCTCCTCCACAAGAATGAAGGTCTTTTTGGTGCTTGATGCCAAAAGGAGGAGAAGAATGTCTTCTAGGATGTTTTTATCTTTGGGATGGGATTAGTAGTAGTGAGGTTAGTTACCTCCTATCTAGTAGGCTAAGATGGTTGGGCTATATATTATGTATGGGTATGGGTTATTACTCTATCTTGTGTGGTTTTTTATCATTTTATTGAAATTCTGTGTCATTTGAACCTGTCGTGGTCTAGTAATAGGCTAAGTTAGGCTAAGATGGTTGGGCTATATATTATGTATGGGATGTTTATATGAGACTTGTGGTGAATTTGTGCTATGATGGATGGTGGATGTCATATTGATATATTTGTGACTATCTTATGCAATTGATTGAACTATATGCGAAGTTCACCTTGGATAGTGCATTTGTTCCATATGTGTTCATTGTCATTGATATGCACATGTTTAGGGGGAGCTTTTTCCATTCATTGCAAATTGTATCCATGTATTTCATTGTGATTATATTTGTTTGAGGTGTTTGTCATAAATTACCAAAAAGAGAGAGATTGAAGCATCTAGACCCCCGTTGTTTATTTTGGTAATTAATGACAAGCGCTAATTGTGGACTAACTATTTCTTTGAGTTATATTTGTTGAGTTAGGACCACGTGATATATATGCATGAATGTTTTCCAAAGGATTAAAATTGATGGCGCAAAGCAAAAGGAAAAGAAGACGGTAAACTAGTGTTTTAATTTTAAATTGATCGAGGAGTTGGGCGATCAAATATCTGCTAGTTTAATTATAGCTTTGCCGTACTATCAAGAGGGGTAATGACCTAGACAAAGAGATGATCAAAATGCCACATTAGGTCATTAGCGTATTAGACTAATTTCTTATTTCATTTCATGATGAGTTTGTTGCTAGAGCCGGTCTGACCGAGGACCTTGAGCCGGTCTGACTGAAGTTCCCTGATTGGCCATATTGCGCCGGTCAGACCGGCCCCCTGTAGGCTGGCTGTGTGTTGGTGGTGGCGCTCTGGGGTGGAAAACTCGAGCCGCCAGAGCCGTAACCGGTCAGACCGAGCCGGTGGCGGTCTAACCGAGGCGAGGCCAGTCTGACCGGCCGTATTACTACGGTCTAATCGACCAGTTCGATTTTGCTCTATCATTGCCCTGTAACGGCTAGTTTTCTAGCCGTTACAAAGTAGTCCGGTCTGACCAGCAATACAACGGCGGTCTGACCGGCAGTGCACTGAGTTGGAGATTTTGACCTCCAACGGCTAGTTTTTGTGGGTTGGGGTATAAATACCCCTCACCAGCAGCAAGGAGAAGCTCTTGGCACTTGCTTCATTTGCATACCCCCTTGCATCTCTTCCACACCCACTTGAGCTTGTGTTCATTCATTTAGTGTGTTTGAGGGATTGTTGAGCCAAGAGTCAAGTGCATTGCTTCATTGTAGAGCTAGTGTGGCACTTGATCATCTCCGAGCCGCGTCATTGCTTATTACTCTTGGAGGTTGCCGCCTCCTATACGGCTTGTGGAGGAGTTGCCCACTGACCACTCCAAGGAGATTGTGGAGGAGGCCCGGTGACGATTGTGAGTGGTTTGAAGTTCACCACCTTCGGAGTGAAGGAAGAACTACCCTAGTGATCAAGGCTTGGGTAGTCCTCTCTGTGGGCCGGCTCCCACCTTGCCCACCCCTTAACGAAGGAGGCGTGCGGTGGCTTCGTCGTTGAGCGGTGGAGTTAGGCTCGCCTCAACGGGGATTAGGAAACCGGCGAGTTTTCGAACCTCAGTGAAAAATTTCTTGTCTCTTATCTCATTTATTTGTTGCATTTACATTTGTGCAATTTACATTCATAGAGACATATTTGAGCCCATATCACCCTAGGTTTGTAAAACTTAACTTAGTTGCTTAGTTAACTTTACACCTCACCTTGCCTAGCAACTTAGGTTAATTTTGTTGAAGTGCCATTTAGTTTTTAAATCGCCTATTCACCCCCCTCTAGTCGACATCTTGATCCTACAGCGGGGCTCCCCCCGCCCGGATCCGGCTACGGCGGTCGTCCCCCGCGTGGATCCGGCGACGGCGGCCGTCCCCTCGCCCGACCCTGCCGACGGGAGCGGCGGTTGCGGGCTGATCCGCCTTCCCCGCCGGCGGGAGCGTAGGCGTGTCGCCGGCGACGGGAGCGAATGGCTTTTTTTTGCGATTTTATTTTTTTGGATTTTTATTTTTGCATGCGGCCCATGTAAGCACCTGCATGCGAAAATAGCGATTTTTACAGATCTTCTCGTGCAGACGGGCCGGTCAACCGCATTATAAAATTAGATTTGGCCGCCTGGAAAAATGGTTGTTGTAGTAGTGAGTAACTCTTCAGTCGATCAAATTACCAAACACTTAGCATGTGTTTGGTTCAAGGGATGGAGTGAGTTGAGTTGGATCGAACCCACTTTTTAAGGTGTTTGGTTTAGGGATAGGTGGGATAGAATGATCCTTGAAAATGAATATTCTTCTGAGATTCGGGTTGGACTGGTCTCTCAAAAACTGGCGTACCAATCCATTCCACTTTTATGTCTCACTGACATATGGGTCACCATCTCATCCCTCATGCCAAACGGATAATGATGACGATCCCATCCTAAAAATAAGGATGAGTCTAACCCATCCCCCTTCATCCCTAAACCCAACACATGCTAATATCCTGTACTCTCCTACAGTAACTCTTTATGTCCATTTTTCTTTGGGGATGATGGCGACGTTTGTAATTAGCGTCATCATCTCCATGGAAGCTTTTTTTTTAAGTTTTAGCTTTGTGATGTAGTTGTAGGCCAAACGACGACTAGTCTCGCTTAGCGACGGTCGGTTAAGTGGTTGGCTCTTTTCTTAATAGCATGTGTTTGTATGGTTGACACGTAGTTTCAGAATATGTGTTTTGGGACACATCTTTTCTTGATAGTCAACTGTTGATAGAAAACTGTCGTGTACCATTTTATTTTTCATCCATCTTAATATTACTATCGTGACATCGGATGTTGGACGGTAGAGGGGACTGATTCGTAACTAACTGGAAGCATGAGGACTTTTTTGCAAAAATGTCGCTGGCGCTAAATTCTCAGCAAACCCACGCGGTTTACAGAGATTAATATTCGGATAGCCTTTCTTCGGCCATCCCGTCAAAAAATAAGTTCCCAGCTGGCATTTTACTGGAGGGATCAGAACCTCGAAGCCCAACAGAATAATGGAGAGTGGGCCAAATTCATCTATCGCAACGGACCTTCTTGTGGGCCTTAAGCCCATATGCACGTAAAGGAAAAAATACATCTGAGTTCTTTCATATTGTCACCGACTTACGAAATTGTCTGTCAACTAAAAAACCAGATATATGACATCCCTTAACTTACAAAACGGGCGGCGGCGCACGAAAGGGAGGAGGAGTTCTCGTGGGCGCTTGTCGACGCCGCCTGCAGTGACGAAGCGGTGCACGGATTTGGAGACCAAGCAGAGCGGAGTACGTTGGGCAGCGGCAGAACGGTGGGTACGGAGGAGGCTGGGCATGGCGAGGCGAGAGAGGAGGAGGCCCACGGCAGCGGTTGCTGTCCAGCCCGAGCGGATCACTCCAAGGAGGAGAAGAGGGGAGGCGCAGTTCTCGTGGGCGCTCGTCGACGCTGCCAGCGGTGGCGGAGCGGCGCGCGGATTTGGAGGACGAAGCGGAGGAGGCTGGGCGGCGCCGAAGCAGCGTGTGAGGAGGAGGCTCGCGGTGACGACGTGACGGTGGTCCGGCCCGAGCGGATCTCTCCACGGAGGTGATGAGGAGAGGCAAAGTTCACCGGTGAGGCCGCCGCTAGGCTCCGGGGTCGGCCCTCCCCATGCTTCCTCTTTCGCTCTCCCCCTGTGCTCCCCTGCCTCAGTTCTCCCACGACATCGCCACCCCCCGCCCATCTTCTCCTCGCCCGTCTTTGCCAGCAAGGGCCATCGTTGGTCGTCGAGCGCCTCTCCTGCTGGCCACCACCCTTCTTCGGTCTCCTCGCCCATCGTCGGTCGCCCTGGAGGCTTGGATTGAGATGGGAAGAGAAATGATAGAGGTGGAAGAGGATTAAGATGCCGACATGTGGGTCTCACGTTAACTCGGTCGTCACGTCGGACAAAACCAAGGTCAATACCGTCTAAGGACCCAAAGTGACCTGGTTTTATAGGTTGAAGGATGTCATATATCTGATTTTTCGGTTAATGAATGATTTTGTAATTCGGTGATAAGATGAGCGTTCGTGCGTAAATATAGTATAGCCCTTCTTGTGGGCCATATACAGCCTTCTTGTGGGCCCGTGTAAGGACGCGAAGTCTTTGTACTACGGGTCCGGCCCTGAAAGACCACTTCCCCGGCGCCGCCTCCGCCATCGCCGTCGCCGCGCCGCCATGCCCGCCGTCAAGTGGTACTCAACTCTCACCTTTCTCTTCCAGCCAATCCGCGCCGCCGCGGCCAGCCCTAATCGATGGTTTCCCTCGGCGCAGGCTGATGCACTGGCACCCGAACCCTGGGGCGACGCTGAACAGCCAGATCCTGGCGGAGGCGTGCGCCTGCGCGGAGTCCCTGGGGGGATCCAAGGACGGGAGGTGGAAGACCTCCATCATCTTCTACCGCGCGATGGCGCGGGACGGCGCGTCCGCCGCCGCGGGGGGCGGGGGGGCCCCGCAGCAGCACCTCGACGTGCCCCGGGAGCTCCTCGGCGTCGCGCTTCACGAGCGCCCGGGGCTATACTTCTCCATCCTCCGCGCGCAGCGGCTCGTCCTCCAGGCCGACTCCGCTTTTCCCCAGGTCATGGAGAAGCTCCAGTCCTACAAAGCCCGCGTCACCCTCAACTTCGAGGTCAGATTGCTTTTCTTCCTTGCCTTTCTGATTTGTTATTTGACGCCCTTGTTTAGGCTTTTTTGGTTGGTAATAACATGAGGATTCTAAGCTGAACATGCAAAATACTGCTTTGCTCCTAGTAACTGAATTGAATATGGTGTTGTCTTCTAAAATGTATTGAACTTCTGTTTGCTTGAATAAATTCCATTACTTATCTGAGACATGGTGCTACCATGAGTAAGCTGTCGAACATGTTTGGGAATGTGACGAATTAAGAATGTTGTCTGGGGAAAGTGATGCGGAATTGCTTACCAGTTGGACCATGATAAATTAAGATTGTATTACTGTAAAACAAAATCTCATAGTTCCTTGAAATATTAGTTAGAAGTTTTCAACAGAAAACTGTCTCATGAGACAGAATCAATTGTGCTTAACTTGGTTGACAAGTTTTTCCTTTACAAATGGGGTTCAGGACTTCAAGGGAGACATAAGTTGCATGAATATTATGTAAGAAGATAATTACAACTTGGTGAAAAATGGAACTGTAGAATCAGTATCTCCTATCCTTTACAACTCAACGAAACTAGCCTGTAAGTCTCACTTTGTGCGACCATGAATACCCACCCTAAGAATTCACTTAATACATATTGCAATGCAAACATGGAGTGTTATTAAAAGAATTACATATTTTTCTCAAAAGAAAGAGGAGTTCACAAAGGAGAGAACCAGGTGTGTGATACTAATTCATCGTATTGATTTCTCACACAAATAGTTAACAAGCATTGATTAATGCCAATGTAAATGTTTATACAAATGAATTTGATTAAGAGCTAGTAATAATGCTCCATTATCTAAAAAAAAGTAATAACATTCCAGGAGAGAAGTACATCTAAAGGAGAAAAAGGCTAAGTGAAAAAAGACGAGACATGAGATGACAAAAAGTAAATAGAAATTTTCTAAAGATCTCTTTGCTAATTTACCATGACACCATAGGTTTGAGATGCAGATGTGGTTGATTTTTTATAAATCTGTTGCTCAACTTGCGCAGTTGCGCTGCATGGAGATCCACGAGGCTTCTGCTGGAAGTCTTTCTCTCTCTTTTTTTCAGGGACTGCTAGAAGTCTCTTGAAGGCAGGTTCTGGTTTAAATCCTTTACTGGGTCTTTGACTAGAAGGGTATGTAAATCCAATGGTTTATACTGCCTGTCGTAGCATTGATGGTGCTTAATTTATGGCTTATGTGGCTCAATCAAGATTTGAGAAAGATTGATTCTTTCACTCACTACTTCAGATAATCCTTTAGTGATTTAAATTATGGATGATTCAAAAATTGTTCCTCGGGTCTGGTGAGGTTGCAAGAAACCTTCTCCGCCACTTTTTTTATAATATTTTCTTTTATGATTCAACCACTTGCCATTAGGGCTAGTAATTTCAAGAGTGGGTGACCAGCAAAAGTGTTTGAAAAATGATCATATATCTCACATTGAAGCTGCTCGATTATTTTGTTTTTATGTTGACCCTTCATTTTTTCTAGATACCTGACAAGTTTTATCTGCTGCTTTAATCTAGGTTGTGTTTGTTCTTCTACGGTGTGAGTGTTCATTGTCTCATACAGTTTATTGGATCCACTTGCTATTAAACTAGATGTTTTCATCTGCAGGGATTTCAGTATCAACTGGGTGATTTTTGCCTCAGGATTGGAAAATGTGTTCCTAATAATTCGGAAACACTGAGGGGAATCATGATGGAGGTGACATTCCTTTTCCTTTTCTTTTATTTGTTACACTTAGCCTGCTGACCTTTAAACCTATGATAGATTGTTTGCTCTTTCTTAGTATAATATGATAGTCAAACCAAATGCGGGGAAGCAACAGTATAAAGTTTAGGTTTGAGTAAGTACTGTCACAGACTCACAGGGCTTTGTTGCTTAGACTTTCAATTTGATTCTTGATGTTCTGGCACATACTAGCCCTCAATTACTACTAGTATTCAACATCAGTATTGGTAGGGATATTAAATGAATCATGCAGAGCTTGACAAAATTATCAGATGTTCATGCTGACCTTTGATTGTCTCTCCATTAGTTTGCAAGCAAACTTTGCAACTTTGTGTTTGTGTCTTGCTACTAAGGAACAACTAAGTAGTTCTTCACAGCTTTAAACTTAGAAGGTTCTTGCTGTCATTTCTGGGATATTTATGAAAGTCGGTGCATTATTTGGACTTGCACACTAAATTGTAAGCATATAAAAGGTCTGTACTGTTGTGCATGTAATTCTCACTTGAATTGTTAATTGGAAAAGAGAGTGAAAACTTGATAGGTTCTCCTGTATTCATTTGGCTCCAACTATTGTACTTGTGAGTAATCCTTATTTTGCTTTTGTTACTCAATATTGCTAGCAAGTTTGGCATGAATTTTGTTGCTCTTTGTGCAGGTAGAGTATTATCCCCTATCTTCCATTGAAAAATCCAGGGCAGTAATGGAAGACTTCTTTGACATATGGCAGGAAACAGTTGCTAAGAAGTCATTACCTGGTCATTTCATCCATGTAGAATCTAACTTTTCAGAGTATGGTCTTTCAGATCACTATTCTTTCCAGCACACCGCCGTTCAGTACGCAACTTGTTTGCAACAACTTATGGCTGCCGTGAGACCCCAATGACATCCACAAGGTGTATCTCATGCGGTGAAATGTTATTGGTCTGCAAGGACTGAGGTAGTGATAATTCTGAACAATTGAGTAGCTATGACCTGTATTGTCACGAGTTCTTATTGTCAGTAGATCCTTAATTTTGTCGATGTGGACTGTCTCACCAAACTCTTGCATGCAACCGCGCGGCAATGGTATGGTAAGCAAATATTGCTACCCTAAGGTCATTCACAGTGCACATATGTGGCATTCGGCCGAGACATGACATGTAGGAGATTTTCCGCCAGCTTGGCTTGGGGCGCGACCAAACGAGGTTCGCGTAGCCCAGATTGGGCACGCGTTCTTGGTCAGAAAAGTTGTCGTGCAGCGTGCGGGAGAACGGTGCGACTGCACTGTGGGGGTTGTGGCCTCACGCGCCGGCCAGGGGAGGAGGGGAGCCGGGGTTGCCACTCGTCGTCGTCGACCCGTGCAGCAGCAGTTCGACGACGACCGCCTTGACCAGTTCGTTGGATGGGGGAGAGGCGGGGCCATCGGTCGTCGGAGGAGGGGAGATGATGGAGGAGAGGGAGCCGGGATCGCCACTCGTCGTCGTCGACCTATGCAGGCGCCACCGATGGGAGAGAGGAGGACGTCGTCGCGGGGCTCGTCGTGGCCCCTGCCTTCATGTCGGCAGGAGCTCGTTGCCGGTGGCGTCGCCCCTCGATCCGCGCCGCCGGAGCTCGCCGGCCACGTCGCCCCCCGATCCACGGCGGCCAAAAGAGGAGGAGAGGTGTGGCGGAGGAGAAGAGAAGGGGACGGTCGGCCGGAGAGGCTCGATCGCCTCGCCGCCCGGCGAGGACCGGCTAGCCGTGGTCGCCGGTGGCTTGCGCTGTGTGTGAGGGAGTGAGGGAAAGGCGAGAAGGATACGGGAGAGAGGGAAGGAGGAAATTTATATTCTTTTCTGGATTTTAGGTGTTCGGTGTAAATTTTGGACCTTCACATAAATTAAAAAAAAGAGAACTAAAATAAAAAATATCAGGGCTGACATATAAAATTAAAGTCACTTCTAGAGCCACTTGTATTATGGAAAACTCAGATTTTGAACCCGTAGCTCTAGCCTACATGACACATGACACACTGAGGCTTTTTTTTGTAAAAAAGGGACGCACTGTGAATGGCCTAACAACAATGATGTGACAAGTTTATTTAGCGCCACTGTTCATAGCATGATTATAGCAACTTGCAACATGGTTGAAGAAGGCACTATGCGCTAGTCAGGCGGCCACCCAAAGTCTAGCACCTAGATCCGCTTAGGCGGAGCCTAGGTATCTCTAGGCAGGATGGGGAAAACCATGTATAGAACTAGTGGATACCTCACAGCTTGCTGCGTGATTTGAAAAGTCCTTCAAAAACACTTAAAACAACATTGAATTAAAGGCGAGAAAATAAAAAATACAAAGTGCATGTTAAGCTACTAAAATGCCTGACCGTAGAACATGGATAGCAACAAAACCGAAAAATAGAAGCCAGGCTATAGTTAATGCTCTTAGTGCAAAAAAAAAAAAGTAAAGACTTGGCCGCATAGGAGTAAGGCTTGAGTTCGGCAGTGAAGTTCCAGCGTCGCACAATACTTTTTCCTCCGGACACGCTTTTCAAATTACTACACGGTGTATTTTTTTGCAAAAAGTTTTTATACAAAAGTTGCTTAAAAAATCAAATTAATCCATTTTTTTAAAAAAAATTAGCTAATACTTAATTAATCACGTGCTAATGGACTGTTCCGTTTTCCGTGCGCACTGTTTGGTGTTGGAAACACTGAGTAACGAACTCAGCCTAAATGATGATACTAACGCGTGTGAGCGGCAAGGTTGACGATACCACCGGTATCCGGTTACCGCGATTACCGGCCTTACCTTTGGGGTCCGGTAACCCGTACCGCGCGATACAGTTTGACAAATTTTAGCCGAATTCAAAATTTCAATAAAAATGAAAAAGAAATACTGAAGGTAGTGCTTGATTTATAGTGTATTATAGTGAAGAAATTTCTTGAAAAAAAGTAATATAAATTCAAATTTGAGGACAAAACCAAAAGTCAATTAGGAAATAGGAAAAAGAAAAAATTAAATAGGCCTAATCATGCACTGTACATGTGGCCCATTAAGGCCCAACCGAAGAGAAAATATCTCCTTCCTCGGTTACCGCACGATTTGGGCCGGTAACCGCGCGGTTTGAAGTGATTATCGTGCGGTATCTTGTAGTTACCGTGGTCGCCTTTTGCGTTTTCGGGTTGTTGTAACGCGTGGTAACCGCTCCAAACCGCGCGGTAACCGCGATCCATACCGCGGTTTCTCTCTTGTTTTGAATTCAAATTTTCAAAATCAAATTTATCGCGGTTTTTGGCGGTTACCGTGATTACCGTGTGGTAACCGCCGTACTATAGGGGTGCGGTAACCGCCCCAAAAACGATAAAGGGAACCTTGGTGAGCGGCGGTGTTGGCCATGCTGCTATCTGGAGGGAGGAAGATGGAGGAAAAGTAGAGAGAAGAGGGAAAGGAGAGGGAAAGAGGCTAAGGCTTGGTTTGTTTTAGCTTAAAATTATTGTAATCTAAATTATTGAGCCAGATTACTATAAGCTGGATTATAATAAGTTGTGAGTTGTTTGTTTCTCTGGATTATTGGAGGCATGAATTACTGCGTTTAAAAGGTTAAAGTCTATAATGTCCTTAGCTATTTGTTCGGATGGATGGCCGATGTGGGTAAATTTTTAAAAGTCTCTAGAGGCGGTAGATCTTTAGCCATCCAATAATCTGAAAAAAAAACACCTTTGGAGGAGATTAGATTATACTAATCTGGGTTTTAGATTATAATAATCAATCTATTTGTTTCAAATTACTCCTAATAATCTAATTATAATAATCTTAAACTGAATCAAACAGGGCCTAATTTGGAGGGGAGATGCTGCCTACTGTGCCTTTACCCGTCGCTGCACAGGTGCTTGGCATCTGCTGGAGAAAGATGAGAACAACGGTATCAGAAGGTTGAGGATGACAGCTTGGTGGGAATGAATATAGGAAAACCCTAGTAATCTTCTTCATTGGCCAAGTGAGCCTTGATCTATCACAGGCATTGGCTAGGATCTATCACAGTCATTGGATGGGAGTAACTCCTCTCCCCAACCATATCTTCCCCTTATAGCCTTCTCCTTCTGATACTCACGCTGCCACATGAGCGTAACACCCCCCCCCCCTTGAGCGGTCGAGACACCTTTGCAAGCTTCTTCACTCGACGTTGAGCCCCAGCCACCTACACTTGCTACCTTCGCCTGCCCCACGAGCTCCGTTGAACCCTGTCAAGCAACGCCTAGCCTGCCGACTAGAGGCAAATCACGGCGCTGACTCACTACCAATCACCTAACGGTCAGTGAGGCAGCGCCTAGTGCTGATTTCTAGAACACTAATCCACGTTGTCACTGCAAGGAACATGGTGGTTATAGGATTTCATCATGTAGCAGCTCTGTCCTATCACGTGGCCAAAATGTATATTTGAAATTAAATTTTAGGAAGAATTAGTTTTAAAATTAGGAAAAAAATATTTGAAAACCTTGTACTATAGGTGCCAGTGAACTGTGCACATAATCCCTTCAACTTCAAAATTGACCAAACAATTCCTTGTACCTTACAATAATGTCTATATAGGACGCTCTATGAGTATTGCGCACTTGACATGTTAATGTGCAGAAATATGCCAATATTGACTACCATCACTCGGACCTTACCTGTTAGTGATAATTTTCTCTTCCTTTGTTTTCTTTCTCTCTTCTTCCCTAGCTTAGCTCCTGGCCAAGTTGCCCAGTCATGGTGGCCCGGTCAGATTAAGCACCCAAAGCAACAACTAGACTAGCCGTTACCTATCACATTAGGCATCTCGAATTCTCGATCTAACCAGCCAACTAGGACTGGTCAGACCCGATAAACCACTGACAACTCTAGCGGCTCTGTATTCCCTCATCATCAGCTATTCTCAAAAAAAAAAAAAAGGCTCGGGAGCACCCGGTCAGACCAGCCCCTAAAACATGGTCAGTCCGACCAACCAAAGGTGGTCAGATCAGGCCCTCCAAAACTTACAGGCAGAGAGCAAGACCAAGAGGGAGCATAGGCTATAGACCTCAACTTGGTCTGATTGGTTAGGCCTCAGTCAGACCGACTTCACCATGGTCAGATCAGCCGCACAATGATGGTCAGACCGACCTATACTTGGCGGCCTAACCATGGGGTCTCTATATATTAAACCGCCCAAGGGCAGGCATAAAATCTTAAAGTCCAAACCAAATTCATGCTCATGCTTATGATCTAAAATGGCACAAGATCATCACCTAGCCAAGGTCACAGGCCCACTTTAGTACAACAAAGCTAGAAAACAAGTCCTAGCCTAATCAATCACATTCAACACATTGATCGAATATAGTGCACTAATTTTGTCACTACGGAATACCTTTGCATTCCACTATGAAGTTTTATTATGTGGTTGTTCCATCCTTGGCATCTCCATCATCTAGACCAAACTCAATTTAATTTATTTCTCCTCAAATAATATAGTTACTCCATAATGATAATTATCATTAATTACCAAAACACAATTTAGAGGGCTAGATGCTTCAACATGTCCCTCATCCAATGCTCATCCAATGCCTTGTGTTGGAGCCAAGCAAGGATGGATGATTGTGGATTTGTGGTTAAACTGAGTAGTGGCTATGGAACTAACGCTACTACAAAAATTCTTATAGGGACCGGCCTAATAGGTGCCGGTTCATTTAAAATCGGCACCTATGGGCCTTTTCCCACCTTCGCACGATAAAAAAATAAAGAACCAACACCTTTAAGAACTATAGGTACCGGTTCATTAGAAAGAACCGATACCAATACTATAGGTACCAGTTTTTTAAAAGAACCGACATCTATATTTACATTATAAGTGTCGGTTCAAGGAAAAAACCAGTACTAATATTATAGGTGTCGGTTTTTTAAAAAGACCCGACACCTATAATATAAATATAGGTGTCGGTTCTTTTTAAAAAACCGACATCTATTAAAAAACCGTAACTATTAAAAAAATCAGCCGAAGCCGAGCCGCACAATGCGAGCGCCAAACCGAGGCCTTATCTCCTCCTCATGCCTTATCCACTTCTGCCCCTTGCCCCCTCATCCTCCTCCCTAGCACCACCCCTCCTCCTTCTCTCCCCAGCACTCCTCCTCATCCCCATCCTCTTCTCCCCCTATCCCCATCCACCCGACAACCCCAGGCCTTCAGGCGGTGAGCGGCGGGCGGGCGGCCTTCATGGTGGCGGGGCACGGTGGAGGCGGCCTCCACGGCCGCGGTGGCCTCCAGGGTGGCTGGGGCGTCCTCTAGGGGGGCGGCAGGCGGCCTCCCCTGGCAGGGTAGAGACCTCCGTGGTGGTGCAGTAGCAGCAAGCTGGCAGCGTGTGAGCCCCCAGTTTTGTATACCGGGAACCCCATGTGTATTACAATACCATTCCCTGGATCAGTAGATGGTACACACATGGCACAGTTGTATATCTCAAGCTGACATCGTCTTACAGGTCTTACAATATATTAATAATACAAGGGTAGCCCAAATGGAACCCGAATAGACCAAGCATGGTCGACAGCAACACAAAATACCAAAGCAACTAAATGAAGTAGCGGAAGCGAAGCAGCGGCGGTCCATCTTATCCCACACGCCTCGACTGGTGAACCTAGGTCCCTATTCCACCGTCCTCGGTAACTCCTTGTCAGCATAGCACATGTACAGGTCGATACCAACACCTTTCTAAAAGATGTAAATAAGCAAGAGTGAGTACCAACCGTACTCAGCAAGCCACCACTACAGAATGCATATAATGTTCATAGGGGTTCAAGGATGGCTTGGTTTATTTGCATAAAGCTAGTTTTCACAAATTATTTCACAAACCTATCCCACTACAGTTTTAACTGAAAACCACGTTAAGTTGAAGTTATCATTAACCTGCGAGGGTTCATCCACCTTCCCCAAGCCTCGCTTGGTCCGGTTTACCCTCGCATCCAATTTCCACAATTTTAACCACTA
The DNA here is from genome assembly GCA_008326285.1 of Oryza officinalis. Taxonomy (NCBI): domain Eukaryota; kingdom Viridiplantae; phylum Streptophyta; class Magnoliopsida; order Poales; family Poaceae; genus Oryza; species Oryza officinalis. The sequence continues at coordinate 26,013,786 of BDMV01000009.1, read as the reverse complement.
TGACCTTGTTGCATATCAGGCAAGGTCACACCTTCCACACCCATCATATTTTAAGCAATATTACAAATTGACGAGGCTAGTCAAGAGTAATGCAAGTCCCGGCGCTCATTAACCGCGAGCACGGCTATTCGAATAGTTTAGTTTACTCACACTGCAGTGGATGTACGCTTTTAATCCCACACTCCGTGACGCACCCAACACATGAGACTTGTCACGGCCCGGTTTTTCAGTTACCCTCGCATGGCGGCACCCGCTCCAAGGACTATGAATCCCCATTGCACCCCCGGCGCCACATTCCTACCTCGAGCCGGTTGTGAGGGGAGTCCTGGCGCTCCCGAGATGAAGGTTACATCATACATATATAAAGCTTGACGTCATTAAACCACACACTTCCACATTTCCATACCGATATCCAGAACCTACCATGTCTGGGGTGCCACCCCACGAGAATAACCTAGTCCACCGGGTCTAACCCCACTCAAGAAGTGTGGTCGTACTCGGTTCGTTTCCTGCTTAGCTTCTTGACTCGGTCCTTAACTGACCAGGGTCGGCGGCTTACCGTTCCCAGAACCACCCATATTCTATCCGTGCCGCCCCAGTCGAAATCACTTTTGTTTAATTAAGTTTTTGGGTTTTCACAAAGGTTTTCATGCTGTGGGTGGCGCTTATGTCTCCACCCGATCTCTATCAATCACTCCCATCGAGTGATCAGTGTAACCACATCCACATATCCCACATATGGAGTGTATAACGTCTATGTAAGCAGGGCTAAGCAGTGAGTAAATAATCACGCGTAAAGTAATATACTCAGGTAACAAAGGTGTGTAAATACATAAGGATAAACAATATCAAAGGTAAGGCTTTAAGCAAATGTGGGTACGCGTTTTATAATTAGCATGCAATTTTATTTGCAATCAACACATTTATAAAAATAGGATCAACATGTTCGAGGAAGGGGGCGTAGTGACTTGCCTTGCTCACTTGAGGGTTCGTTAACAATTGGCTCAATTTCCTCCTCGCAGATATACCCTGTCCGGTCGAATAATAACGTCACGAACTACTCGCTAACACAAAAAAGAGCCAAAAATTCCAAAAAGGAAAATAACCCAACCAGTGCCATTGCGTAGATCTTGATTTTTGAAAGATTTTGACGAAAGTTTCGTTCAACTCTGACTTAAAATGAGGGAGACACGGGTTTGGAGGATTAATGGATTTTCTGAAATACGGAAATGAATTTATTAAATTGGAAAGGAATATTCCCAAGAATATTCCTTGGCTGTGATGTTGAGAGGGACGAATGTTGGACTTCCTTTTGTGAAGGCTTGGGCTTTAGCCCAGAGATGAAGGAGGTCGGGTAGGGACCTTATATAGACTTTTGGATAAGGGCCTGGGTGAGTGGAGGGATATGCATTAGACTTTGGTGAGGAGGGAGGTTGTTGGTGGGCTTTGGCCCGGAGGATGCAATTTAGACTTTTCAGGTCCATTCTTGGGCTTGGCCCGAGGAAAACAAGGGGATGTTTTGTGGACTTATGTGGAGGACTTTATGGTCTTGGCCCAAGGGACAAGAGGGATATATGTAGACTTTTGGATAGATTGCAAGGCCGGTTGGCCCAATGAAGTAGAGGAGCTTTTATAGACTTTTTAGAGAATTTCGTGGGCTTAGGCCGACCACGAGAGGAAGGCAATGTAGACTTTTTGGAAGGCTTTATGGGCTTCGGGCCGACAAAGCAGAGGAAGGCGATATAGACTTTTTCCAAGTCTTCGGTCAATGGGGCCCGCGGGGAGAGAATAAAATATGGGGCCCACTAGTGGGCCTGACACGGTGTGGCGGCGGCGCGTCGGCATGGCGTGGCCGAGGCCCGTGTCCAGGAGGTGGCCGGGCGCAGGCCGACGCGCGGGCGCGGAGGCTCCGGTCGGCGCGGTGACTTGGCCGACGCCCGCGGCAGCGAGGAGGTCGGCTGAGGCAGCTCGGCCTGAACTGGGCCACGGCATTGGCCGGGCGTGACGCGGTACTGCCAGGACAACGTCGGCCGGGGGCTCGACCGAACGACGGATGCATATACATACACACGGCTAGCTAGTTGCATGCATGTGGGTTGCTTGCATGGATGCATATGCATACACACGGTTAGCTAGTTGCATGCATGTGGGTTGCTTGCATGCATGCATATGCATACACACGGTTAGCTAGTTGCATGCATGTGGGTTGCTTGCATGCATGCATATGCATACACACGACTAGCTAGTTGCATGCATGTGGGCTACTTGCATGCATGCATGCACACGTTCGGCCCGCTAGCTATATGGCGTATGCACGGCCGGCTGTGATGCGGCGATCGCTGCGAAGGACGGTCGCGCAAGGAATGGTTACGGTGTCACGTCTCACGACGCCACCGTGCGACGGTAGACGAGAAATGCGGTAAGGAAACGAAAGCAAGAGGAAGGGCAGGAGGGGAGCTCACCTTGCGGCAGCCGGGTAGCGGCGTACCGGCCGACGGTCCTCGCACGAACTACGGTCGTCGAGGTACTGCCTGGGGCCGGTCGACCCGCGGATCGTCCTCGCCCACCACGTGTTCGCTCGGCAACAAACGAACACACAGCGTTAAGGAATAAATGTTAGCGGATTAGTGCAAGTTAGGTGTCAGGGGTCAGCGAGTTAGAAGTCAGCGGGTTAGTGAGTTAGAAGTCAGCGGGTTAGTGAGTTAGAAGTCAGCGGGTTAGATGTTAGGGATTAGCCGTTCGATAAGTCAGTCGTTCTCGGGTTCAAATGACGGCGCGGCGGCCTATCCGTCCTCTTGCTCAACTGAGGCCCAGCCGAAGCCGGCCGCGGCGGAGCAAGCGGAGAGATGGCGGCGTGTGCGCGGAAGGGTGTGACTGAAGAGAAACAAAGCCAGGAGGAGGAGAAGAGAGGATGGAAAGGGACGGGTTGCATATTGGCTATGGTTGCCCTTATATAGGCTTCACCGCACGAGCTCGTCTTAAATGGCCATGAAGACAGGGACGGGGTAGTTGCAGCGGCCGCGCGGGTTGGCCATGAAGACAGGGACTAGCTGCTTGCATGCAGGCATACGCATAGCTAGCTAGTTGCATGGTGCTTGCTCGTGGCTGGCTTGCCTGCATGCATGCGCATGCACAACTGGCTTGCTGCATGGCTCGCGGCGGTGCGAGGTGGGGCAGGATGCGTATGGAATGGACGGCAAGCTCGCCGGTGAGACAGGAGCGGAAGGCGACAGCCGGTGATGTCGTAGCGGCCTCGTCGTAGCGGCGCGGCGTGCGGCGACGTCGCCACCGAAAACAGTATGGGGGGAAGAATTAGACTTTATTTTTACTACCAACCCAATAGGAATGAAAGGGCTCGGGGAGGCAACATGGACTTTTCCAGAAAAAGCCCAGCAGGAAGGCCACGGTAGAGGGAGTGGAAATGAACTTGTTTTGCGGAATGGGTTGGGCTAACAGAGGGAAATGTGGCCCAAAGAAGTAGGATGTTCGAATATTTTCTTTGGGATATGAAATTTGGAAATTTGAAGGGAGTTTGAGATAGAATTTGTACAGAGGACAACCTTTTCGGTAAAAGGATTTAATCGAGATCTTTTGGCACAGATTCTAGACACACACAAATAAACAATAAACAAGCAAACTAAAATTATGCCTGAGGACTAGACTTTGTCTGAGGAGGTCATTCCTTGAAAATAGCCTATTAGGAATTTATATTTCGCAATTTAGGTTTCTAGTAAATATTTTACCAATAGACATTATTTTGCAAATAATTTCCAAAAGCTTATCACTCTATATAAAGGTGCATAGAGAATAATCAAAGCTATTTCTTTAGTGGAACAATATTTGTTTTAATAAACTATCCCTTAATGGGTTTTATCCAAAATGGTGATACATTTAGATATATAGCTTTATTTATAAAGTAAATATGCTCGAGGGTTTTTGTTTTTCGGAATTAATTGGCATATGCAAATCATAGCTCCTTGAATAAATAATATTTGAAATCAAATATCGACGTATCCTCAGACGTTCGTCTATTAGTCCACGTGTAAACGAAAAATGACAGATCGAATTGAGTTAGTTCAGGCATGAATGTATTTTGAAAAAGATTTTTGGTTATTCTGAATTTTTAATTCCGTATTCCAAAGTCGAAATATTCAGGATGTTACACAGCGGTCGACAACGGATGGCGGCCGGGGCCCAGATCTGGGACACCGCCGGCCAGGAGAGGCCCCAACCTCCCCCAATCCAGGCTAGGAGAGTAAGCTCCCTATTCCTTTCCCCCTTCTCCTTCTCCTCCTCTTCCTCTTCATCCCCTTTTGTTTTGATTTTGACTTAGCTTTCTCGGATTCTGGTGATTGGTGGGGTGGCGGCCGGCGAGGTGGTGGTCGGCGGCCTATTTTTTGTTTCGCATATGCCTCATAGGTGCCGGTTGTTAGTGATGAACCGGCACCTATAATCCTTATAGGTTCCAGTTCTAAAACCGGCACCTATAATTTCATGAATAGGTGCCGGATCCAAAACCGACACCTATGAGGCATTTGGAACCGGCACCAATGAGTATTTGTGTAGTAGTGTAATGGGGTTTTTAGGGAAGTCATTGGTGTAATCAGCCCATCCCCTTGGTATATAAATAGAGAGACAAACGCAAGGGGTTGGGTTGCACCTTAGGGACCTTAGACGAGAGAAATCCTAGTTTGTGTAGGCTAGTCCTATGTAGTGTACTGGTGTGTTGCTTGAAGGTGTAAGTTTATGCTCAAGTTTTGAGTTTAGTTTATAAACTTCCTAGTTCCTGCTTCAATGTAGGGATTTTGCGGGATCTGCTTGATTACTCTGGCACGTCTCTTTGCATCTGAAGAACTTTAGCTCGTCCCCCCCTCCCCTATTTTCCATTCGAAATGGCTCGCATCGTATTTGTAATGCGTTGGGTTCTAATCCTAATTGTTTGCTTGCTTTGGTCATCGATACTAATGAATATAAAAGGATATGAGAGCTTTATGCCCCAAAGATTACCAATGTCAAGATTCTTATGGGATATGTACTGTGTTCAAAATTTTATAAGGTTGCAGCAATGTGTAGACCTTATCAATCGATGCTTGGTCATTTTTGGCATGTTATAAAAACCATTTTTTCTAAACTATTATTGGAAAATTTGAATCGAGATAAATCTTCTACTCCATCCATTTCACATTATAAGATGCGTTGATTTTTTTTAGTTAAACTTCTTTGAATTTGACAAAGTTTGTACAAATATTTAGTAACGTCTACAACACCAAATCGATATTTTTAAATCTAAAATTGAATACGTTTTGATGGTATGTTTGTTTTATGTTGAAAATGTTGCTACATTTTTTTATAAATTTGGTCAAACTTAGAAAAGTTTGACTAGAAAAAAGTCACAATGTGTTATAATATGAAACGGATGGAGTATGTTATAATTTTTTATTCGCATTATTTTTAGATTGGATATAATTTTTTTATTCGCATTAATTTTAGATTGGACATTTAGAACATTATCAATTTAAACATCTAAAATCTTTTTCGATAAGAACTATATGCCCATTGTCTTGAATTTGATGGATACTGCTCCAATTAGTGTGTCTGAAATGTAAGGTATAAATCTTTTTATGATTTTATCTTTTAATATGTTCCAACTATAACCTAACTTAATTATTATTGGAGAGCTATAATCCAGATACTTGGAAGAAGTCTCGTGCATTCTGGGAACTTCAGAAGAGAAAGTTCTCATTGAAGTTACATACCGTTGAACTAGGTTTATTTTATCACCAAAAAGGTGTTGAGAAATTCGTAACTACAGTAGATGAAGATATGGAGGTTGATTTCTCTCTATTGCTCTTCCTTGAAGAAGATTTCCCCACAATAATACAATTTCATGTAGATGTATACATTGCATTGTGGATACAAGAACTTGTGGTGGATGCGATTGAGCGTAACAACTTGAAAATTGAGATAAACGGTATAACAACTTGATCGAGGCAACATCGAGCATCGTATAACAACTTGAACGAGACTATGTCTAGCACCTGATGGCATGCAAAACGTCGAACACCGTCCAATCCACGAGATAATGTCCCAAATCAACATGCAACTTTTGCCCCGAGGGTTCTCCACCTAGTTATGCCAACTACATATTCCTGCATAGATATAACAAAAGGAGATGACTTTGTTTTAAAGCTTTGATTGATTTTTCTTCCAAAATATTTATTCAACACATGATTAGATTACACCGTTGTATTCAACGTAGTTAAATCTTTACAATTAGGTCTCAAATGATCATATTTTAATAGAAATGTAAATATTTAAACCATTAAAATTTTATGTTCATATGTGAGAGTAAAAATGTTTTAGTTGACAATGACTATTTTTTCCACAATTTAAATTGTTAAATGTTATGTTTCACTAACGATCAAATTTTCAATGACTATTTTTTGTCAATGACTATTTAAACTGTTAAAGTTTGATGTTCAAGTACTATGTTTCACATATATCTTTCAAAGTTTTCAATGACTATTTTCTTCACCATATTAAAGTTATGTTTCACTAACGATCAACTGCAAAAATTTGACCACCCAGTTTTTCCAACAGATCAGTCGCCCTATGCCTAGTCATCCCCTTCTTCATTGAATTCTAAAAGCATGGCCAACAATTGTCCTATACTACTCCCAACCCCATAATCTTGTGTTTTTAAACCTCCAATAGTAGCCCTAAACTCATTCCAAAAAATGGTCATTCCCTTCTCCTTAATCTCACTCTCCATGAGTCGAGAGAGGTCCTCCCTCCCAATCGTCCTTGTCTGAGCGAGTTTTCGTGCGCCAGGAGGAGAGGAAGTTTTGTGCCGGGCATAGGAGGAGGGCGCAACACGCTTGAGGGGGGAGGAGAAGAACAATTCCGTTGGTCATTTTTTATGTGGCCCAATTTTTTAGTTTTGGGAAGTTCAATTTTGGATATCTGTTGGGGAGATTATGTTGGCCATGCTTTAAGTCATGTTTTTTTTCTGGGGGTAGGACTACAAAATTGAGCACCCAATCCCCCAAAATAATCAGACGGTGTTTCGTCACTTGCAAAAAATTGTTTCATATGATCCTATATTATTTTAGCTCACTTGATGAAATGTTTCAAAGTGATGCAACACAACGTTCAATGTATGAAACATTGAGTTCCAATGACTAAAACATCGAAAAAATTCATAAATTCAGAACATAAATATGCAACATAGTCAAATTTCAATTGAAATATTCACTTCTCACACTTGAAACATCAAACTTCAATGGTGTAAACATATATTTTTTTATCTGAATATAATCATGTGAGATCGTATTGTAAATATTTAATTGCAATGAATATAACGGTGTAATTGGATCGTAGATTGAATAAATTGTTTAGAAGAGAAAATCCAACAATTACTTTGAATCATTTAAACTCGAATGTGTGGGCTACTAGCTGCTTGTGTAGTTACGCTACTACCAGTTAGCTCATCATGTGGGCCCCTCACGCCTAAGTGCATGCAAAGTTCTATTTTCCTTGGGAGTCGAGACCCTGAATGAAAATTGGAAAGTGGCAGATTTTTCCCTAGGCTCGGAGGTCTGAGGGGAGCATTTTCCTAATAATTTGGTTGGTATGTGCAATTTTTATCAAAAGGGGTTCCATGTGCGATCTTTTTTTGTCACATCAATGGTACACACAAAAAATGCAAAAGACCATTTCATGTTACTATTTTCCATATGTGGTACAAAGCAATAGATCAAAGGAATCTTTGCTGTCACGCGCATAAATTTAACCAAATTTCTAGACTATTTTGTATATAAATCCTTGTTCAAGAATCAAGCCAGGGTACACAAAACGACAAATTAATATACAGATCTAAACTTAAATAAAGCATAAATACTTACAGAAGAGACACTTAGTCCTCACACCAAAAAAAAGCAGCAGCAGCGGAAAAGGGGACGATCCTAGCGAGACTTCAGCTTCACTCCACCGGCAAAACTCAACTGGGGTATAAGCCTTGATCTTCTAACTCCATCTTTGGCTCAAAAGCACTACAGTTCTGAAAAAGGAGAATATAGCAAGACTGAATACAACCACTGTACTTAGCAAGCCACACCAATGATGTAGACGTGTAAGGGGAGGCAAAGGGAGGTTTGAGACTATTTGCATAAAGGCGATTGTGAACATTTATAGTTGACAATGTAAAACAGTTGATTAATTAAGGCAAGATTAAATATCCACTGAACAACACTACCCCGCTTGAATAGGCCCAACCAAACCACCTGAACTACACCAGTTGATACGGGGGATGCCCGACCTTCTCGATGTAGGATCCGGATAGACCGTGAAACCTCACGAACTGGATGAACAACACACTACCCGTGCAACACACCTTTCACCATGAATTCGCAAAACCACACACTTTGATAGGTTGATCCACTCGACCACGCAAAAGTGGATCTATTCCCCCTCAATTCCTTGCAAGGAAAAGCAAGAACAATCTATGGCAGAACTCCCAATCCCTTTCTAGTTTGGCGGCGACGGCACAAAACCTAGGAGAAGAACAAGAGCAAATTTGCCAATCCCTCTCTCTAGTTTGGCACCGACGACACAAAACCTAGGAGAAGAACAAGAGCAAATTTGCTGCAAATTTTCTTTGGATTCAACGTGGTCTACCCTCTTGGGTCGTGTACAACGGCATATATAGCCTATTTGCAACACCTTAGGTTTGTTTCGTCTCTTGCGGTGAAACCAGAAGGAATTTGTGTCTTGGGCCCTGTCCACCATGTGGGCCATGAAGTTAGTTTTCCAACAAGTGCTCACACGTCCAAAACAGACTCGGACGAGAGAGAAACAAGCGTTTTAGTCCAGGTATGTCCAGGCTGGCCCAAATCGAATCCAAATTGTATCTTTTCTTCCTCTTGTTCGAAATCCTTCTTTTGGAATGCTTTAATCCATGGGGCACTTGTAATGGACTCCTTCCCAACCCAAGATTGGCCTTGGGATTGTAGAACGCTATCCAAACATGTCGTGCACGACCCACATCCAACAACAATGCCACTCCTCGCGTGCCACTTGGTCTGCTTGCGCAACATGTCTTCAACTTGCAATTGCCGGTGATAGAAAACTCTGAATGATGTGACTTTGGATCCGTTGGAAAGTATACTTTATAAGGTTTCCAAATATGCAAACCTTGCATGCTGAAAGCCTTCATATCAATGCATAATACGCCATGAACTTCATGAACAGAACAACAACTGATCTTCTCCATGTGCGCCGCTACCTCCCGCTGGACCCACATGTTGTTTATGCATGCCAATGGTTCAAATCCCTCATGTCTGAAAGTAACCAATTGACAAATATTATGTAGCATCAAATTCTCATATATTTCATGCATAGACTTAGAGAGAAATGAGTTCATCTTATGTTCTGATTCGCATGCAATGGGCGGTAGGTAGATTCGCACCATCCTCCCCTTCTTCAAGAAAAGCCGTCCTCGGCTTTTGGTAATCTGAAATTGTGCTAAACCAAGAGAACAATGTGTATGCATGATATATGTATATGTCATTAGTTTGAAGGTTTCCTTGTTTACCCACAATACAATAAGCATAGCAGTCATTGGACATATGTGTTGTATCAACATTTGCACAAATTAGTTGCCAATTGTTTACATCGTATCTGCTCATATCATTCCCCCTCCCCTGAAGAAAAGTCATTCCAGACTTTTGTAAGATTGCACAAGAGGCAAAAGACATGAACAAAGTATTGAAATTTTGTGAAAACAAGCCTACCTTCTTTTATGCTTCAGCTGCACTACTCTGATTTTGAAATCAAATTCTTACACAAAAATATGAAATAGGATGTACTGAATTTTGATTCAAACAAGTACTACCATGCTCATTGATGTCTAGAAATTCAAAACATTTCATAACAGATACAAAATCAATTATGTACAATAATAAATCAGAAAGTGTGTCACAATTTATGCATAAACCATGCACGTAAACATTGTTGTCTATTTCATAATCACCAATAAGATACATGAGCATTTACAAACTAGTGATATGAAATACAAAAGTCCACAAACTTTCTCTACGAAGCAAGGCATCTTAACGGGTTTGCTCAACACGCTATCATACAAAAAAATCAACAAGGGGTATTCTAGCAAGCACTTCTGCATGAGTTATCAATTCGACATCATGTAAATTAAGAGAATAAAATTCAAAACATGGAACAATGAATTTACCACAATAAAACAAGCATGGATGAATTGCAGCATATGTACATTCATATTTACTCACCATGTTTTGTTGCAATAGCACATCAACATGTTCATACTTACCGTTAAATATCTCTATGAAAGATATACATGTTGTAGGAGACACTCCATGATCTATACCACCTATTTTTTGAAATTGTAACCACAAAACAGCAATAACCATATTCCAACCGTGGCTATCTCCTCATCTTGCTCTTGAATAGTTGTTGGTTGTATAACATTGAGCTTCTCTTCTTTTTCGTCAACCTGCACATTGTGAGGAAAAACAATAAAAGTAGAGATTAGTTCGTTAGCTTCAGAAACATCCTCACACGGACTATCATCTACTTCTTTATTTTATTTTGGTGTATCTCGCACACTCAAATTTTGGATGCACTCAACCTCATGTTTTGTGGAATCACACAGCTTACTCCTTCTAACACTCTCACTCGATTTGGCTATGTGGCTATCTTCCTCACATGGGTTTTGTCGCATCTCATCTCGCATTGACCATGGGCCAGCAATGGCGTATTTGCCATCAACCATGATCTGTTGTGCTACATGAAGCATTGCAACATCACTACATGTCACATTAGCCGAAGGGAACTTCCCATGCTCGACAATGTACTCTTGCTTCTTGGATAACACATATTCTATTGTTCTTTGCTTCCTTTTCTTCCGATCAAGAACATATAGGGTTAACGCATCGAGCGAAGAATCACTTCTCTTCTCTTTTGTGGGAACAAATAAGAATTTGTGCTAGAATCAGATTTAAACTTATGACTCTTCATCCATTGCCATCCCAATAGTATATGACATGATGACATAGGCACTGGAACCACATCACACTCAACATTATCTGAAAATTCTCCTAATGAAAAGGGCACTTTTACTCTTCTTATAATGCTGGGATTGCAACTTGTCCACTCTAGTAGATATGGATCAGCATGTGGACATGTGAATAGGTTCAACTTCTTCACAAGCTCAATACTGACCAAGTTGACTGTGCTCGAATCATCAATTGTGATGGCACAAGAAGCTGACTTAACCTTGCAACTTGAGTGAAACAACTTGGTACTTCTACCATCTTCCTCATCCAAAAAGATACCACTAGTGTGCAACATCAACTTCATATTTCCTGCCATTATTAGTTATACAAGAACACAAGATATATGCTGGTGGAATATATGTGGAATACACTCAACCTCACTCTTCTTACCAATCGAAAGTTCTTACCCTTCCTTTTAGAGTAAGGGGCTAATCACACCCTGCTGGTGGTAGACAACTCAAAGATGATAGTTAAGCGAATTCATAATTCAGGAGCAATTGCACAAGTAGTAAATATGTGGAGCTTAGAGGGCTTAGTGTTTGTCCTAGCAATTCTAAGTTCAAGATATTGTTTTGTTAAGTAATAATCCAAGCTAGAACAAAATGCCTAGTTGTTGACCACAAGATATAAATGAAGTGTACATCAACTCACACGCAACGATAATGGGACTTATGCAACCAAGAAGAGACACAAACTGAATATGAAATCAAAAGCTCATGTTGCAAAGGTACAAGGAGAGACGCTAGCTGATTGCTCAAACTCTGAATTGGACTACAAGATTTGCACAAAATAAGTAATTCTGAAATGAACAATCGATGTAGTGAACGTAGCACTTTTCTTTCTATTTTCTTTTTTTTGCTGAAACTTTTATTTCGAACCTTTTATTTTTGTTGAACTCTTTTCTTTCTTTCTTTCTTTCTTTCTTTCTTTTTTTTTACTACTACGATTAGCACAACAGCTTGCACAATACAATTATCACTGTAAAAACACAACTGTGCAAAGCCCAAGAGCAACTTCCTATAGCTATTCTCAATGGGTTCAAAAGTATTCGCAAAGGATAGAATAGGTTCACTATTTTTTTTTGTATTTTTGATATATCGACTCAACACACAAACTGAAATCTAATTGAAACAGAAACTAAAAGACGACACAAACTTAGAACAAGTAACGACCTTTGTTGGGTAAGAAACACGCAGATAATAGCCGAATTAGGACATCGACCTGAGATAAAGATTTGTAGGACACAACGTGCTCTTTCCAACAAGTATTTAAACTCTGAATTCCAACTCTGTATGCAACTTTGATGACTATTTTAGTGAACAAAACACGCATTGAAATTTCAGAACGCGATTAGAAACAAAAACTAGCACACAAGATAAATTGATATAGGCTCAAGTGTAACATGAAGGAAAACTAAGATCAGCAACCAAACACAAGTCTAATGGATTAAAACATATAGGCTCAAGTGTAACATGAAGGAAAACTAAGATCAGCAACCAAACACAAGTCTAATGGATTAAAACCTAACAAAATAGCACTAGAACCAGATTGCAAATTATAGGCTGTTTTTTTAGGGTTTTTGTGTATAGGACAGAAATAAAATATGTAGCTAGGGTAAAAGATCCTACTAAGACAACCGTGTTCTAATACCAAGATGATACAGGGGATGCCTGACCTTCTCGACGTAGGATCCAGATACACAGTGAAACCTCACGAACTGGATGAACAACACACTGCCCGTGCAACGCACTTTTCACCACGAATTCGCAAAACCACATGCTTTGATAGGTTGATCCACTCGACCACACAAAAGTGGATATATTGCCCCCTCAATTCCCTGCAAGGAAAAGAAAGAACAATCTATGGCAGAACTCCCAATCCATCTCTCTAGTTTGGCGGCGATGGCACAAAACCTAGGAGAAGAACAAGAGCAAATTTGCCGCAAATTTTCTTTGGATTCAACATGGTCTACCCTCTTGGGTCATTTACAAAGTCATATATAGCCAATACATGGTTTAGAAACTAAATAGGAATCATATTACAACATAATCTAGAAACCTATCTACAACATCATCGGTTTGTTTTGGCTCTTGCGGTGAAACCAGAAGGAATTTGTGTCTTGGGCCTTGTCCAACACGTGGACTATGAAGTTATCTTTCCAACGAGTGCTCACACGTCCAAAATAGACTCCAGATGAGAGAGAAACAAGCGTTTTAGTCCAGGTATGTCTAGGTTGACCCAAACCGAATCCAAATTGAATCTTTTCTTCCTCTTCTTCGAAATCCTTCTTTTGGAAGGCTTTAATCCGTGGGGCACTTGTAGATGGACTCCTTCCCAACTCAAGATTGGCCTTGGGATTGTAGAACCCTATCCAAACATGTCGTACACGGCCCACATCCAACAACGATGTCGTTGCTCGCGTGCCACTCGTTCTGCTTGCGCAACATGTCTTCAACTTGCAATTGCCGGTGATAGAAAACTCCGGATGATGTGACTTTGGATCCGTTGGAAAGTATACTTTATAAGGTTTCCAAATATGCAAGCCTTGCATGCTGAAAGCCTTCATATCAATGCATAATACACCATGAACTTCACGAACAGAGCAACAACCGATCTTCTCCATATGCGCCGCTACCTCCCGCTGGACCCACATGTTGTTTATGCATGCCAATGGTTCAAATCCTTCATATCTGAAAGTAACCAATTGACAAATATTATGTAACATCAAATTCTCATATATTTTATGCATAGACTTAGAGAGAAACGAGTTCACCTTATGTTCTGATTCACATGCAATGGGCAATATACAATTGGTAGGTAGATCCACACCACCAATTCATTAAATCAAGTTAATTAATAGTGTGGGACGAATCACGGTGAAGTTGATCGATCGCCCATAACCGCGGACACGGCTATTCAAATAGTTTTACTCTGGCTAGAGATATACAACTGTACCCACATGTCACACCTCACCCTTGCGCCACTGTGCAAGTGGCACCAAGGAGGGCATGCCGCAGGAGAACGGCGAACCGCTTTCCCACAGAGACGTGAAACAGGTACCAGTCCCAAGATAACAATGCTGGTACCAGCGGTAACATGATGAATCAATGCAAGATTTAAATAAATACAATATACCTTTACATTGCATCTTTGGGTAATCCCTGAGTTTCAACCATCAATCAGAGTCAGCAGCAGCGAAACTTAGTGAAGCTAGGACACCAAATCCACCGGCAGTAGTTTGGGTTTAGGGACGAAACTCCAACCTTCATCTTCTTCCTGAACTTAAGCCAAGGGGAGAAAAACAATAACAAAGGGGGATTGAGTACTTTCATACCCAGCAAGCCACTAGGAAATATGTACATGCAAGCTTCAAAGAAAGGCTGAGTTTATTTGGCAAAGCATTTTAAAACACTTTTCAAAGGTCTAAGTGTTGATTTCAAAATAAACTTTCCCTCTGGATGGAGGCGTCCCACCTCAATCCGTCCACGAGTTGCTTTGCAACAACTCGAGTAAAAAAGCCAAATTTTAGTATTTATAATATCTTTTCCTTTATTAGTTTTTTTTCACTTCCAAAGCATAAACCAACACTTGCTCCAACATCCATCCGTTAACCAAGTCTCAAGGTTAACAACTCCGGGTCCGGTCCTCTCGACCCGCCAACCCAAACTCGGCCATCGCGGCCCCTAAACCGGCCCTCTTGGCCCTATGAAGCCCAACGACACCCCAGGTCACACAGGCCTATTCCTAACCACGAAGGTTGGCCGTCCGTCAGAAAGAAGGATTCTGGTAACGGTTCCCATCCCACAAACCAATTTATTAAATAAGTTTTAAAAACAAATCTACGCTATGGGAATCACCTCACATTCGCCCTTGACCGTGGGCACAGCTGTTCGAACAATTCAATTAAACATCTACAGAGATTGTACGCTTTTTCCACAAAACACGAAACTTACACTGATATTGGCCGGTACCGGAAGTTCGTGACAAGGCCTTTCCTTAGTCAACCCATAAACGTCCCATGTCACACAGATGGGTGGAATCTCTCCACCAAGCATCAGGCCAAATTTCAGGCTCTCATCTACTCAGGCCCCACCGTATGGGCCCCGACACATCCCCGCTGCAAGAGATTGCCGTATACTCCACCATACCGGTGCTCCTCAACTGCCAACATGCTAGACACCTATGTTTTAGTGAGTTACTCATCCAGGGGCATCCCATTTTACCCGTGTGGTCGTACTGTGAGATGCTCGGATGAAAAACCCAAAGGAATAGGTCCTTATGCGTGACTACGAAACCAAACCACACAAAAGAGGATTCGCACCACAAGTTTTCTCCATAAAATCCCCTTTGTTTTCAAAAGCTCCGACTCCCCAAGTCGGGTTTTATAAACCTTTCACAACCCAAGTTTGTCCACATCGATAACCATGTATAAACCTGATATAAACAAATGGTGCAAAAAGGACACTTGCGCCCAGAGAGCGCAAGTATCGAGCTACTGCTGTGGTGGAGCGACAAGGGTTAAGTTTAACAAGGTCCTACAGAAAATAATGCAACTACATAGGTTGGTCCATCGATCGTGTGCTCGTAGACCGATGGCCGATCAAATTAATTGTGTACGCTAAGCATGCAATCTTGCAAATAACACATTTTATAAACTAGGAGCAATATGATCAAAGAGTGGCTTGCCTTATTGTTGGTTTTCAAATCTTCGAGAAAATTCGCATCCGTTGCATCTCTGGAATGTCTAATACGCGATCGAAAAGAGAAAAACATCCAAAACCCTATAGAGCAGATAATAACTATTATAACTAATAGTGCCATTGGATAGATCTCAATTTTAGAAAAATTATAAAAGTTGAACGGAGTCAATCGGACTTACGATTGGGGAGATATTAATTTTGGAAGATTAATGGATTTTCTGAAATGTGAGAAAGGATTTATTGAATTGAAAAGGAATATTCCCAAGAATATTCCTTGGCTGTGAGGGTGAGAGGGCGGTATAGTGGACTTTCTTTTGAGTGAGCTTGGGCTTTAGCCCAGAGATGAAGGAGGGATGCAATAAAGACTTCCAAGGATGGGCTTGGGTGTAGAGGGATATAATATGGACTTGGTGAGAAGGGGGGGCTGCTGGATGAGTTTTGGCCCGAAGTTTGGAGGAAGGATAACATATAGACTTATGAAGAGGATTGATTTAATGGGTTTGGCCCACGAAAGATGAGGGATACGATACAGACTTTTTAGTCGGGCGGCCCAATGGAGGAAGAGGGAGCTGATGTAAACTTTTTCAAAGTCTTCGAATCAAGGGGGCCCACGGAGAGAGAATAAAGAGAGTGAGTCCCACCTCTTTTTTTTCTTTTTCTTTTTCTTTTTCTTTTTCTTTTCTTTTCTCCTTCTCTCTCTCCTTCTTATCCTTTCTTTCTCTCTCTTTCTCTCTCTTCTCTGCTTATTTCTCTGCCTCCGAACAGAGAGCATCGATGGCGACATGGGAGGCGCAGGCCGGAGAGGCGCCGGTGAGTCGGGCTGGGCGACGACCGAGCGCATGCCGATGTGCGGGTGACGGTCGGGCGCGGCGGCGCGGTTGGGCATCAGGGCAGCGCGTTGGCGCGGCGTGCTCAGCTAGGGCGGCATCGGCAAGGGCGATGGTGAGCGGCAGCGCCGCGGCGGAGGGGAGAGGCGCGGCGCAACCGGGATGGCCGGGCGCGGCGCGCGCTGCTAGGGAGGCGGCCGGGCGTCGCGGCGGCGTTCAGCCCGTCGGTACGAGGGCGGTGGCCATGGTAGTTCGGCATGGAGAAGAGGCGGTGACAGTGAGAGGTGGTGGAGCTCGGAGGCCAGGGGAGGAAGATGATAGTCGCATCGGCTTTTATAGCTGTCGCGGCCGGCAGATAGCAACGAAGGCGGCTTGGCCGAGCGGGGCCGACTGCCCTATTCGGTTGACGCCATCGGTAGGGCGGCACAGGAGAGTGAGGACAGCGGCCGGTGCGGGCCAGTGTGGACGCTATGCTTGCTTTCAGCGTGGACTCCTGTCTCTATGCCCTCTTGGCGTGGTGCAATGGAGCATTGGACAGGGAGCACGATGAGGTTGCCAGGGGAAATAGGGGACGGTGGACGGCGTGGTCGGTGGACAAACTTGCTTCTGTGTCCTCCTCTCCCTCTATAGCTTCCCTCTGTTGTTGCCTGCTCGTTTGTTTTGATGTGGTTAATGGGGTGTTAGGGGAGGGGCAGTGAGGTGTCTATCTTGCTTAGTGAAAAATACAAGGAGGCAGAGGAGGCAGCAAAACAAAGGAGAGAACGTGTGCATGCATGAACGGTGAAACAAAATGGTCTTTGCTTGTCTCAGTGGAGAAAAAGGGAGAAGTGCACGCACGTTTGCCTACTGACATTTTGCCCATGGGCTGTAGACAATTTGGAGCTTGTAAAAGGACTAGGACTGGACTATGACTAATGATTTGTTTGAGATTTTTGGATAGATGAGAAATTGGGTTGGAGGGGTTTTGGCTTTGGGAAAATAATTTGCAATGAATGAAATGAGTAGAGCTTCAAACAAAATGATTTGGAACAGATAGAAATTGGAGAAGCGATTTAGGATGTGATTTAGATTCCAAAATCTAAACATTGGGATTTTATTTGGAAAAGAATGATGGAAGGAAAAACTCGGCTTTTGCCGGTTCCGTCTGTGCATGATTAAATTCAACGGGAGAAACGACTGTTGATTTTGAGACGTACATGAGTGGGAAATATTTATCGCGTGGTAGAAACCTAAAAATAAATATTTTTAGACTCTATGGATGGAAAAGAGATTATTTGTCAGCATGATCAAAAATTCCAAAATCGAAATTTCAACTGTACGAATCTTTGGAAGGATTTAGGAGGGAAAACTCGAATTTCAAAATTTGAATAAAAGGAATTTAATTTTAGAAGAAAATATCATGGTCAAGATTTTGGGTTCACAAGGAAACGAATCAATCAAGATCTTTGGCACAAAATCTTAAATACACTCAAAGAACCAAATTTTTGCACATAGGGTTTTAATAAAATAGATTTTTCGATGGGGCGAAAATCGGGCGTTACACCATAGGACAATCCACCGTATGTCACCACGTCTGGCCAAACACGTCACCATACGAGTGATTGTGACAAGACCGTTTGCATAACTCCCCCTAACTAGGCGCACCACACTGCTGGTTTTGCCCCCACCCTTAAAACCAAGGTGGGTAGCCCCCCTTGTGCCATGGTGAATCTGACAACTGCATAGACCATCACAAGGTCCATCCGAACTCCACCATGCCCACCCTTACCTGGGAACGTCGGAAAAGGGCAAGCTATACTACAAGTCCAACAGTTGTCCATGCTTACTTTTGGTAAGCACGGTAAGTCTTCCAGGATTTTCCGCGAACCGATCCTTAATTGCCATGGGTGCGACAAGCAAAGCCATTAAGTCATATTTTAGTTGGATAATTATGACAAAAAAAGCATGGCCATATTTTAGTCGAGCATGCCTCACATCAGTACGTTCTGAGTTGCCATCAACTCAGCGATGCTAGGGGGTGGAGGTGGTGGTGGCGTCGCATCGCGCATACGGGCTGATCGGGAGCCCGATCCCACGGTCCTAGGGCGTCTACTGAGTCTAAGTGGTGGTGAGTGGGAACAGGCTCGCTGTCCAGAGGACCACCAAAGCGAGTTTAGTTCCCGGCGCGCAACGGTTCCTGCCTAAGGCAGAACCCACTCCACGCGCGGGTCCATGGACGGGTCGCGACTGGCCTCGCCTCCCACGCGGCGAGGGGAACGGCTGCGGCTGCGAGGGGCAGTCTCGTCGAACTCGCGGTCGCCGTCGTAGCCCGAGGTGGTGCCGCAGAGGAGGTGGTTACAGCGGCGTTTCCCGGACATGGCCGGGTCACCGCAGCTCCGGCGTCCCCTGCGTGCTGCTGGGTCGGAGGTGGCATCGACGAAGGGGTCGGAGGTGGCATCGACGAAAGGCTCGTCGATCTCCACGACCCTTTCCTCTGGGTCCTCCACGGTAGGTATGACGGACCTGATGACGTCGTTGAGGGTGCCACTGGCTAGTGCAGTGAGAGCTGCAGTAGTCCGTGCTGCGGGGAAAGCACGCAGAACTGGTGGCGGGGCTGGTGCCACACCGATCACCACATCGTCCTGGGTAGCTGCCGTGATGGGGGCAGTGGTGGTAGTGGTGGCGAAGAGCAGTGCCGTGCCGGTAGCAAGGGTGAGTCCCACCCCTTGAGCAGGAGTCGAGGAGCGGGTCGCGGGGCTCCCAGTAGTCGACGCCGCGGCCGTCGAAGCATGGAGTGCAGCCAGGTACTGTGTGAACGTCGGTGCAGCTGTGTGGGAGCGGGTGGTAGTGGCCCGGCCGGCCCCTGTTGCTGGTGTAGACCGTGGGCTAAAGACAGCGGTGAAGCCGGTGCTGACAGTGCTGGTCGGCGATGGAGCCGGTGCAGAGCCTGGGGCCCCGAGTGGCGTGAAGGTCGAGGTAGACGCCAGGAAGGGTCGCAGCAGAGTGGTAGTCGGGGGTGGAGCTGGTGCTGAGTGGACCGGTGCGGTCTGCTGGCGGAGTGTGGCGAGCGCGTGCTCCAGCTCAGAAATCTTGTGCTCCTGGCTGTCGCACCGCTCACCGAGCAGCTCGTACCTCTCCCGAAGGTTCGAGATGACGGAGTCAGCCTCGCGAAGCAGGAAGTGGAGGTAGTCAACCTCAGCGAGGTTCTCTCCATACCAACTGACCAGGAAGAAGCGCCGGTTTCGAAGCTGCTGAAGGGCGTACTGGCCGTGGAAAGTGAAGTTCATCTACAAAAATTAAGCAAGAAGTCAATAACTTAATTAAAGTTTTAATAAATCACGAGCAGCGGGGTAGCGAAGTAGAGTTTTGCAATTAATATCGTTTTGATAAGGCGGGGTGCACCTATGTGAGGCTAAACCGAAACAAGGTCTCGGATGGTGGGCGCCAAGGGGTCTAATCCTACAGTCACAGGCTCTGATACCAGGTTTTGCCGGCCCCTGATTTTATCGCACAGGAAACCATATGTGTTTACAAATACCAACTCCCTGGATCGGTAGGTTGGTATACACACATTACAAATCTGGTACACACAGTCTGCATCGCATAGTCTTACAATACCAAATAGTACATGGGAACCCGAGTAGGTTCTAATAGGCCATGTCTGGCCGGATACAATACCAAATAACATAGGATAAGATAGGATAGCGGAAGCGAGGCTGCGGCGGTCCACCTATACTCCACAGGCATCAACTGGGGATTAGTCCTTATGGTTTCTCCATACCATCCCCCTCCTCGGGGATTAGTTTGACTGGCATGTCCTCATCATCAAAAGCTAAAAGGGGTAGAAATATGCAAGGGTGAGTACCAACCGTACTCAACAAGTCACCACTATAGAAATGCAACAAATGCATATAGGGATCCAAGGCAGGTTTCGGTTTATTTGAGTAAAGCCAGTTTTCGCGAGTTATTTCACAAGCCTATGACCTAGCAATTTTAACCACGAAAAGAAATGTCGCTATGTAAAGGTTGTCATTAATTATGAGTTCCTTCATCGCAATTCAACCTTCCTGCACATGGGGCAAGGTTACACATGTTTTATTTATCCCAACCTCTTCTAAATAATTTAAAAACATGTGAGTCTAGTCAAGAGTAATACAAGTCCCGGCACTCATTAACCACGAGCACGGCTATTCGAATAGTTTAATTTACTCACACTGTAGTGGATGTACGCTTTTAATCCCACACTCCGTGACGCACCCAACACATGAGGCTCGTCACGGCCCGATTTTTCAGTTACCTTCGCATGGCGGCACCCGCTCCAAGGACTATCAATCCCCATTGCACCCCCGGCGCCACATTCCTACCTCGAACCGGTTGTGAGGGGAGTCCTAGCGCTCCTGAGATTGAAGGTTACATTATACATATATAAAGCATTGACGTCATTAAACCACACACTTCCACATTTTCATACCGCATACCGATATCCAGAACCTACCATGTCTGGGGTGCCACCCCACAAGAATAACCTAGTCCACCGGGTCTAACCCCACTCAAGAAGTGTGGTCGTACTCGGTTCGTTTCCTGCTTAGCTTCTTAACTCGGTCCTTAACTGACCAGGGTCGGCGGCTTACCGTTCCCAGAACCACCCATATTCTATTCGTGCCGCCCCAATCGAAATCACTTTTGTTTAATTAAGTTTTTGGGTTTTCGCAAAGGTTTTCATGCTGTGGGTGGCGCTTATGTCTCCACCCAATCTCTAACAATCACTCCCATCGAGTAATCAGTATAACTACATCCACATATCACACATATGGAGTGTATAACGTCTATGTAAGCAGGGCTAAGCAGTGAATAACTAATCACGCGTAAAGTAATATACTCAGGTAACAAAGGTGTGTAAATACATAAGGATAACCAATATCAAAGGTAAGGCTTAAATAAATGTAGGTACACATTTTATAATTAGTATGCAATTTTATTTGTAACCAACACATTTATAAAAATAGGATCAACATGTTCGAGGAGGGTGCGTAGTGACTTGCCTTGCTCAATTGGGGGTTCGTTCTCAATTAGCTCAGTTTCCTCCTCGCAGATGTACCCTGTCCGGTTGAATAATAACGTCACAAACTACTCGCTAACACAAAAAGAGCCAAAATTCCAGAAAAAATCAAAAAATAACCAAACTAGTGTCATTGCGTAGATTTTGATTTTAGAAAGATTTTGACGAAAGTTTCATTCAAATCCAACTTAAAACGAGGGAGATACGGAATTCAAAAGATTGGAAAACTTTTAAATCAAAGAAAAGGAAAAAGGTCTGACGGGTGGGACCGCCCTTAACTCCTCACGTGCAGGTTCTGTTTTTAAATGGGTGTGAGACCCGCGAGTCAGCCTCTCTCTCCTCCTTCTTCCTTGCGCTTCCTTCTCTCGTTCTCTCTCTCTCTCCTACAGTGTGCCTGTGTGTGCTCGGGCTAGCGCTTGGCTGCGCCTGCGGCGAGCTCCATCGAAGCTGCTGCGGCCGGGGCAGGGGGGGTTGTGGGGGGTCGGGCCTGCCCTAGGAGGTGGCGCAGGGTTGGGGGAGGCCGGCGACGGCCAGGGAGCTCAGGTGAGGCGGCGGCAATGGCGTGGCACAGGGACCTCGGCCGGAGCCTACGGTGACGGCATTTGACTGCGAAAATGGAATCCTCAGGTGTTTGTGGCTTCCCTAGGGTGTGCGCATGGTGAGGTGAAGGGCTTGGGCGAGCTGCAAGCATGCATACATATGCATACACACGGCTAGCTAGCTGCATGCATGTGAGCTGCATGCATGTGAGCTGCTTGCATGCATGCACACGTACAGCCAGCTAGCTGCATGGCGCATGCATGGCCGGCGGCGCAGCGGCGATCGCTGCGGAGGGCGGCCACGCAAGGAATGGGTACGATGTTGCACCTCACGACGTCACCGCGCCGCGGCAACAACGGTAGACGAGAAATGCGGTAAGGAAACAAAAGCAAGAGGAAGAGCAGGAGAGGAGCTCACCTTGCGGCAGCCGGGTAGCGGCACACCGAGCGGTGGTCCTCGCACGAAACTACGGTCGTCGATGTACAGTCTGGGGATGGTCGACCCGCGGATCGCCCTCGCACACCACGTGTTCGATCGATGGTAACAAACGAACACACAGCGTTAAGGAGTAAATGTTAGCGGGTTAGTGCAAGTTAGGGGTTAGGGGTTAGCGAGTTAGAGGTCAGTGAGTCAGTAAGTTAGAGTGTCAGCGGATTAGTGAGTCAATGGGTCGAATGTTAGATGTTAGAGGTTAGCCATTCAATAAGTTAGTCGTTCTCGGGTTTCAGATGACGGTGCGGCAGCCTATCCGTCCTCTTGCTCAACTGAGGCCCAGCCGGAACCGGCCGCGGTGGAGCAAGCGGAGAGACGGCAGCATGTGCGCGGGAGGGAGTGGCTGAGGGAAAGCAAAACGAGGAGTAGGAGAAGAGAGAATGGAGAGGGACCGGTTGCGTGCTCACCCGCGACGGCGCTTAAATAGAGTCTGGGGAAGGGACGTTTGCTGCTGCCCGCATTCATTCCATCCCAGAAAACGCACGTGTGTAGGTGGGAGCGGTGACGGCTACGTATTGGCGGCGGAAACGTCATCCACCTGGTTGGGGCACGTGGCGACGATGAAGTGGTAGTGCGGCCATGACGGCCGTCAAAACACGGCGCCGTCGAACGTGGTTGCTGAGCGGTCGTCGCCACCTACCCGACCCGAGGAGGAGCGGCTTGATTTCGAGGTCGCACGACGTCGGCTTGAACGGGGTTTGCCGGGCTGGTGTAGCGGCTCTGGCTGCTGGCGAGGGGAGGAAGATGTAGACGACGATGACGTATCGGCGGCCTAGGCGGTTGCCTGCATACGTGCGCATGCTTGGCTAGTTTGCTGCATGCAGCACACATGCGGCTAGCCGCATGCAAGCACAGGCTAAGCTAGCTGTATGCAAGCTTCTGCTAGCTTGCTACATGCATGCATATGCATTGCACTCACGTACAGCTAGCTAGCGACATGCACGCTTGCTTCGCCGGTGAGGTCAGGCAAGGGCGCGGAAGCGCACGGCGAGGTCGCCGGTGCGATGGGAAAGAAGGGCAGCAGCTGGCGATGTCGCAGCGGCTTGGTCGTAGCGGCGCGGCGCGCGGCGATGTCGTCGCCGAAAACTGTACCAGGGAGGAGGATTAGACTTTATCTTTTTACTACCAACCCAACAGGAATGAATGGCTTGGAGAGGCAACACGGACTTTTCTAGGAAAAAGGCTTGCAGCAAGAAGGCCAAGGTAGAGGGAGTTTAAGCGAACTTTTTAGAGCAAAACTAATTTCGGTCAGAGAGAAAATCTTGGGACAAAAAAAACAAAAGACCAGAAGAGTAGAACATTGGAAATTTTCAATAAATGTTTGTCATAAAACAAATAAAGAAGTTGTCGGCATGATGCAAAAATTTAAAAATAAATCAGAAATGATTTTTGGTCGGTGTATTTTTATTTAGGAATTTTCTCAGGGTGTTACAATTATCATCGAAGTTCGACAAAGGATGGACATCAAATAAATGGCACAAGCAAGCAGGTAGGTAATCTCAATTCTCATGTAATTAGCAAAACATGCAATTTCTTTGCAAACGGTAAAAAATTTTATAAATTAGGCTCAACATGCTCAAGGAGAATGTGTGACTTGCCTTGCTTCTTCAATTAATTTTCAAACTCTTTTCCTCGTGGTCGCGATCTTCCAAAATGACGGAATCTAAACGCTGCCACATAAAACGAGAAAAAAATCCCTAATAAAAACCAAATAAATAATACATGGAAAGTAAACAAACATGTAGAGCTCAATTTTAGATGAATTTTGCAAGTTGAATGGCCCAATTTGGAGTTCGTATGAATTAGTTATGAATTTTAGAAGTTTTGAGCTATTTAAATGAATTTCTGGAACTAAATACGATTTATGACGCAATTGTTATTTATTTTCTTAAAGAAAATCAAGGTTTATGATGTCAGCCCTCGGGGGAGAGAGGGCCAAGCCACTAACATGTGGACCCTGCATGTCATAGAGAGGGGAGGCCGGTCCACGGTGGACCAGGACCACAGATGCATGGGCACGGGCGCGGGCGGACCACGTGGCCGCCACGGTGACCTGGCGTGCCAACGTGGCACGGCCACGTGGACGGCCCGGATCCACCCAAGGGCGGATCGAGCGACCACGAGCGGAGGAGGCGGCGCCCGTCGGCCAACCGGCTGGGAGGCGCGGCAGCCAGCCCGATGGCCACTGGCGGCGGCCACTGGCGCGGAGGTATGCATGAGAAAGGATGAGGGGAGAAGAGGGGTGCTCACAGGGTCATGCACGGTGGGACAGGCGATGGTGGGGAGACCGGCGGCAGAGGTTAGTGGCGGCGCCCTGTTAGGCTAGCAGCGACGAGGCTGTCTGGAGGTGAGCTGCGAAAATGGAGCGGTGGTCGAGCGTCCCCTTGTATTGGCGAACGAGATGGAGGGGTTAGGGAGGGAAAAGGGTGGACGGGGCAGCGGGAAACGACGGTCGAAGACCAGCGGGGAGGGGCAAGCTCACCGTGCATGGAGATGTTGGAGCTCCAGCGGCAATTAGAGAGGAAAAAGGGGCGGCCGGGGTGCGATTTGACGTGATGAAGGGGGTGGAGGCGGTGGCAAGGCTTGGTGCGGCTCAAGACAACGGGAGGAGGCTGCCGGAGGCGGCGGTAGATGGTGGTGGCTCGGGTTAATGGTGGGAGTGGGGCTCCGGTGGCAATTTGGAGGAGCGGAGCGGTGGCCAGGCCATGGTGCGGAGCGGCAAAGCCAACGATGGTGGCGGCTTGGTGCGGCGGTGGCTAGGACGGCGACGATGTGCGGCTGGATGGCAACGACGAGCAGCTGCGCTCGGGCTCAGCGCAGGGAGGCGGAGAGGAGGCGCGGCAAGCTCGGGGAGATAGGTGAAAAGAGAGAGGGAGATCCGGGGGTCCTTGTTATAGGCTCAGCGACGTGGGGATCACGTCCGTAGTGGGCGGAATCGGCCAGCGACGTGCGCAGATGCATGGTGGTTTTCAAGCATGATGCGGGTGCAATTTTTGGGGAAAAGTGGGGTAAAGGGTGGAGAAAATGGCAACGACCGCATCCTCTCGGTTGGACGTGGGCACGAGAACGGGAGGTGCGTGGGAATGGTGGCGATGACGTGGGAGGTGGCGACCATGGCAGTTGCGGTGGGAGGTTGAGGAAGAAGCTGATAGGTAGGGCCGCCGGTCCCATCTGTCGACGAGAAGGAGAGAGGAGGGAGGTGGAGTGGACTTTGCGCAAGGAGAGGAGGCGAGCTAGGCCGAGCGAAAAAATTTGGGCCAGCGGAGAGGAAGGAGAGGGGAGCCGGCCCGAGGGAAAGGGGGAGAAAGCGGGCCGAGTGAGAAAGGGAGAACAGACTTCGGCTGAAAACAGCCCAAGGCTGAAGGGCAAATTTTAAATTTGTTTTTAATTTACTAGAAAAACTGCCCGTGCGTTGCAACGGGGAGAAAAGACAAAAAAATCGAGAAGAGTTGAGAAAAAATTACATTATTTAATTAATTAAAATACAAATTTTCCAGAATACTTGGGTATTTTTAAGTAGATGGTGTAGAATTAAATTAATTTACAAGTAAAGTAAAGTAAGTGTGAGGAATAAAATTACATGGCTGGATTTAATTTTGTTAAATTATCTATGATTAATTACACTCTCTGAAATTTTCTCGGAATTTTCATAGGTCAATTGCTAATTTTAATAATACAAACACCATTTCAATATTTATTTAAATAAAAATCTAAATAAAATTCCTCCTTTCTCTTTGGGCCAGGTTCGGCCCAGCAAGCTCAACTCGCAGCCCCTTCTCATCTCCTCCGCCTCAGCCCACAAGCACAGGTTCAGCCCAGCAAGCAACCGAAAGTCTAATATACCTCCTCTTCCGGTCCACTTTCCTTCCTTCTCTCCTCCGCCTCAGCCCACAAGCGCACTTTGACCCAACAAAAAACCAAAAGTCTAATTTGCCTCCCTGACGGACGAAAAAAAAGGACAAAAAGTTACGAATTTTTTAATTAGGTATAGATTTAATTGATTAAATGAACTTTGTATTATTAAAATTACTTCTTGAGCTCCGAAAATTCATGGGAAATTTCATAGAGTAGTTTTAGAGCATGGAGAATATTACAAAATTTTATCTCCATATTTTTTTAAAAGAAATTTTATCTCCCACATTAATTCACTTGTTAATTACTTTAACTTTTAATATAAATTCTAGAAATGTATTATTAAGCGATTTTTAATCCCGAACGAAAATCAGGGTATGACATTTGCCCATTTTGATAGTATACATAATCTTTTCTCGCATGGCAAATCCGTTTTTCATGCGGCACCCACATCATATCAGGGGTGGTGGTCTGCCAGCAGCAAGATACACATCAGGTGCCGACACATGAATGGCTCCCACTAATCAAGTTCTCAGCTTACTATCTTACTGATTGTAATCGAATTGATTTTAATTTTTAATGGAAAATCACTCATATTTGTCCAAGGTTTAGTTATGGCGCTGATCATGAGGATCTGAACAATCTTGCATCTATGCCTGTATTTGTTGATGACTGAATTCGGCATTACTATCGAGTCTACTTCAAGATTGCCAAATTCGGATCCTTCTGGACAAGTTTTGGTCCAACCGGACCCCTAAAGGTCAAATCACCCCTCCCCCCAAAGGTCAGACCGACACTCTAAAGGTCTGACCAAGAATTAGGCCGGTCCGACTGGTGACCACGTGGTTCAACTG
The DNA here is from genome assembly GCA_008326285.1 of Oryza officinalis. Classification (NCBI taxonomy): domain Eukaryota; kingdom Viridiplantae; phylum Streptophyta; class Magnoliopsida; order Poales; family Poaceae; genus Oryza; species Oryza officinalis. The sequence continues at coordinate 25,986,396 of BDMV01000009.1, read as the reverse complement.
GCAGATTCCAAGTTTGAAGCCAACGAAGGTATTCTCAAGTTTTCTTTGTTGAAGGCTGGGGTTTCCTGAGTCGTAAAACTTTCCTAAGTCTAATTGAAAGTGGAGAAGGACATGTAGACACAAGGCCACCCCTCATATAAATATATGGATCCAAGGCTAATTAAAAAACCATCAATCAATCGTCAAAATCAATCTATTGCCCCTACCTCTATCTTCTACATCTCCTTCTTTCTTCACATATTCCATGTCTATTCACCTTCCAATCCCCTAATTGCTTTATCATCTCTTGTTTCTACGGTGTCAGATGATCTCCTAGCTGGCTTATCGAGCCTAGGACAAACAAATGCATGTTCACCTTGACGGGGTCCCTCTTAGGTGTTCATTCGGCATCTACCTTCTATGACGGCGCATTTTTCAAGTGTCCTTGCGGGCATAGTGAGCCTAGGACAAACAAATGCATGTTCACCTTGACGGGTCCCTCCTAGGTGTTTGTTCGGCATCTACCTTCTATGGGGCACATTTTCGAGTGTCATTGCGGGTTGTACATAAGGTGCTCTGGTGTGTCTAGGCGTGGAACATGTTCCTTTCCACATCAACAGTATGCTGCATCTTATCAGTATTAAGAAGTTTTCTATTTACGGGATATACTAGGGGATAATGTATATAGAACAAGAGGGGCTTTATACAAAATAAACTAGTGGATACCCAGCTGCAGTTGCAGCGGATAATTTAGAAATACTTCAAAAAAAAACTTGAAGAAAACAATGTATAAATCATGTACTCGTAATATCTAAATGAATAATATCTTCTAGTAGTTGATGTGAAATTGTAATTCTACATGACAAATGGATGGTTATGTATCAAACATGAGAGGGATTCAATAGCTATTAGTTTTTTAGTTGTCATGGTTCAATGCACATTGAGTTTTATAGCAATAACTACACTTTGTGGGTTGTAAATGCATATTACAATTGGATGGTTGAGATCAAAGCATGAAAGGAATCTAAAGGCTATTATTTTCTAGATGATATGGCTCAATGCATATTAAGCTTTTGGTTCTAACTATATAGGATATATAGATAAGACATCCACCATCGACTCATGCAATGTGCCTAAGCTCCAGTGGGTTGTTTTTTTTAAGACCACTGGGCAGTTTACATGAAATAAATCACAGGTGGCACCCTGTTTGATTGAAACATACTCTATTTGTTCCATACCATACTATAAACATTTCAGGTTGTTTCTAAGTTCACAATAATCAAACTTATACTAAGTAATATCTACAATATTAAATTAGTTTCACTAAACCTACCATTAAATATATTTTTATAGTATTTGTTTTGTATTGGAAGTGTTACTAGCTTTGGATAATTGAAAATGACTTGTAGTATGGAATAGAGGAAGTACCAACTAGCTATGTTGGTGTACCGTTTACTTCGGTTTTGAAGTTGTAATAAATTCCACCTACTTGTCTAACTTCTTGTACTCTCGCTGCAATGTAGTCTAACTAAATTAATCGAACATTGTGATTACATTGATAACATTTGGACGAATCATTTTTTTTTAATTTTGGAAAAATAAAAAAAATTAAATCATTGTAATTTAACTTACAAAATCTAGATTTAATGTGGACCTGGGACATGAAGCTGTGCCAAATAGGATCATATAATCTTTTTCGAGCATGGTTGGTACTGATGGGAGTGTTCAGATCATCGGATATGATCGCTGCCACAGCTGCTGCAGCAGTTCAAAATAGCTATAGCTTGCAGTGGCTTTCAACTATTGTGCCACAACGGATGCAGCAGCAAGCATAGCCAATCAAGGCTATGGAAATGGGGATATTTTGGACCAGAAAGCTTATGGGCTAGTGGGGCATATCTCTGCTTGTTCTCCTTAGGAAAACCTTAATCCGTAGACGTCCACACACCTATCGCGCATGCAGACGGATTACAACCACGTCGCGATGAGACACAGGGCATACCGGTTAGTGTTCTGCATGGGGTTGGGGAAGGGTATCACTGGGTTGGGAAAGAAGGGAGTTAGGGTTCTGGTCTTATGAGCTTAGAGAGATGGCCAGAGGAAGATAGCAGACCGGCATGGCAGCGGACATGGATGGACAGCGAGGTGATGAAGAAAAAGTCACCTACCAATTATGGTAGCTAGGTAGAGTCTGCGATGGGGAAGGGGGTGGCGCCGCTGGCCATCCGAGATGGTAGAGGGGGTGGAAGCAGAGGAGGAGAGGACAAAGTGGAAATATTTGACCTAATCACCGAAGAGGAGGTCGCCATGGGCTCACCGAGGAAGAGGTCATCGTAGAGGAAGTGTTTGCTGCTGCTTCAGAGTTCACTCAATCTTGGGGAAGATGACGGAACCGACGAGAGGAGAGGAAAGAAAAGGGTGAACAACCAAAAATCATTCTTGGACCATATAGGCCCTCTATGTATTTGTTTTGGGTTAAAATCATTCTTGGACCCACTTAATTTGCCACATGGCTATTTCAAGTCAACAATTCTATTAGAAAATGTCCTTTTTACCTTTAATTTGAATACACTATAAAAAAAGATAAATAAATAGCATTGCAGATATACTTGCATGTACATATAAAGATTGAACTTGAATGGCTATCGTACACACTTGGATATAGTTATTTTTATTTTACATAAATTACTATGTATTACCTATAAGAAAATTCATTGCATGCAAAATTTAATAAAAAAATATTCCCTTCATTTTATAATAAACATTAGTATAAAATATAATATATTCTGCTATTACGAATGTTATATCTCATATTAAAATTGTTTATTTTAGGATGACCCGGCTAACCCAACGCTACGTCATAGGGCCTACGTGTAACGTGTTCAGAAGAGGGATGATCGCGCCCGCGCGAATGCTCTTCCCCGCGCTATTTTTCCTTTCCGCTGCCAGATATCACCCAGCTTCGCGCCATTTTGTTCCGTCGCCTCGGCGGAAAGGGTTCACTTCTGCAAAACCGCCGGTCCGGAGCTCCCAAACCCTCGAGGTGCTCTCCGCGGTGCACGCCGCAGTCACCGGACTGGAGGAATGGCGCCGCCGCACCGTCACAAGAAGCGCCGGACGGAGAAGGTGGCTGTTCCGGGGGAGGAGGAGGACGCGCTGATCTCCCTGCCGCCGGACGTCCTCGACGGCGTCCTCACCCGCCTCGACCTCCGCGACGCCGTCCGCACCTCCGCGCTCTCCCGCGCCTGGCGCCGGCGGTGGGAGTCCCTCCCGTCCCTCGACATCTCCTTCCCGTTCCAGGAGGGCGCGGCGCTGGCCGCCGTCGACGGCGTCCTCCTCCGCTGCCCCGGCCGCGTCCGGAGCTTCAGCGCCTACGTCGACAAGCTCACCGCCCGCCGCGCCCAGGACTGGATCCTCATCCTCGCGCGCCGAGGCGTCGAGTCCCTCGTCCTCGCGTCGCCGATCGACAACCACTTCGCCGTCCACTCCTCCGTCTTCTCCTGCGACCGCCTCGCCTCCCTCAACCTCTTCGCCTGCGACATCCCGCCGCTCCCTCCGGGTTTCGCCGGTTTCCCCCAACTGAAGAACCTAACCCTCGACCACGTGTGGTTGCGGGAGCGCGGGGAGTACCAACTGGAGGAGATCATCGAGAACTCCCCGTTGCTTGAGATGCTAGTGCTATGGGGAACCTTCATCGATGGCGACGACTTCATAAATTGGGTGATTCGAGCGCCCAATCTCCAGCATCTAACGATTTGTTCGCCGAACGATTATGGCTGGAACCTTTTGGATTTGCCGCGCCTGCGTTCCGCTGTCATCGATTTGTGGGATTATCTTGGTGACCGTGATTTCGACAAGTTTCTCTGCAAGCTTGTTCATGTTAGGAAGCTTCACCTCTCTGTGTCCTATCAACCGGTACATTCTGATGTCCTCAAATGTCCCTTTTTTTTCTTACCAGTTGATAATTAGTTCCCTCTAAAATAGGTTGATCATTTTACTTGAAAATGGTTGATGTTTAGATTGAATCAAAATACTTGCTCGCTAATTAAACTGCAGAGTTGAATATGTGGAATGATATGATTTATCGACAGCAATTATATGATCATCGACTGTTGTTGGTTGCTTAACCTCATGTGATAACTGATAAGATCAGGTTTGCAGGGTGACATAAACGTAGCAAACTTTCTGTACTGTTTCCTAATGTGTAAATATACTGTCATACAAAGAATTGTAGATATGTATGTGATTGTGCATATATTCTTATGGTGAATATATATATTGGCATCCGTATGCTTTCAGTAACTCATTTATCTTCCAACTTGGTAGTCTGATGTCCTTTTACCCTTTTTGATTTGCTACATTAAACTCCTTGTTTTTGCTCTAGAAAAAAGGTCTATCCCCTTGTTGGATATGTGGGCTGTGGACCTGTGGCTCAAAATTGTATTACAATTCAAGTACAATATAAGTGTTTTTCTTGACAAATTAACAATGTGGAACATTTCCTTCAATAAAGGGATAGGTATTTTTGGTCTTGTTTGGACACAAGGGAAAAAAACATAATATGTCCTTTGATTATTTCTATCCATCCAGTTTCAAATTTTAAGTTCTGATACTACCTGTTTTCTTCATATTTTTCAGTCAAATGGAGCTAAGATACTAGAGACACTTCCATGCACCTTTGACAGCTTGAAGAGCTTGAAGTTATACATGGACTTCTGTGAACTGCCCCCGATTTTAACGATTTTTTGCTTACTAAGGAATGCTCCGAATCTTGAAAAACTCAAAATAATGGTAATGTTGAATGTTGCCTCGCAAGTTGAATGTATGTGCACTGTTTGAAGGTTATCTCCCTCCCCTTACAATTTTTTTAATTCTGTTTGTAAAGATCACTGATAATGAGCAGAAAGTTGAGGCAAATGGAGTGTTCCAAAATGCACAGTGGACTGGTGGCATGTGCGCCAACCTTCAAATTGTACAGATGACGAGAATTAGTTGGCTTCCAAATGAAATGTCTTTTATAGAGCTGATTCTCTCTAAAGCAAGTCTTCTTCGCACAATATCTGTTACTCGTGGTGAGAAATGCCTAATGTCTAATGAGGATGCGCTCAGTGAGTTACTAAAATACAAAAGAGCTTCACCCCAAGCTCAGATCCTGTTTAAAGGTAAATGTAGTTAATCTTATTTAGGAAATTCCATCTTATACATTTGATTTGAAATGATATTCTATTACATCCTTTGAGGGGTTTTAAAAGTTGCTGTTGCATTTTGTATTATATTTTACTTTTGAGTTTGGACAATAGTATGGCTCCAGACTGAAAGTTATGCTGTCATACTCATACTACATAGTCAGACAGTGATGGCCTGCATTGCAAACTTCCTTTTTACAAAATGGTCAGTTGAAATTTGAATTTTTATTTTCCATAATGTGGTTTCAGATATCTATGCAGTATATCGAGGCAGAACTTAATTATTGTCCAAAACCTCAAACTTCCTATTTTTAACGAATCGGCACAAGAGTGTGCCCATTTGATTGAATGTAATGTCAAAACTTCTCTGTGTGTGTTGATCGGTTGGTTTTCATGGGATTACCCAGAGCCTGATAATTGTGATGGGCATGGTGCCATGGTGAGAATACAGAGTCTGAACATGGGTATTGAAAACAGAACTATTTTCACAAGTATAATGTCAAATTGCTTTATTCAACTTGTTCCCTCTTGTAGTTTGACAGTGAAAGTAATAGGCACTGAGGTCCACGTCAATTTTTCATGTGACTCTCGACATAGGAAATATTAGATTTTTCTTTTATTTTTTTGAAGACATTAGATTTTTCTTCACTAGAATCAGAAAGTATTGGAATCCAATGTTTCACACTTTAACTGGATCATATGATATTTTCCTCGGTCCTTCGGACTATGCATGCTTCTGCTAAAATTTTTGAGTAGTAACCAACTTCTGCTGAATGTTGTTCAGTTTGCAGAAATGTGCTTGTGGTCACATATTTGTTAACTCTGGTTTTATATCTGTTGTGGTGAGCTGCATAAACAATATGTTGACTATTTTCCTTATTATGCAGACAAAGCAGACGGTTATTAGGTAAGCCGGCACGTTTTATGAAATGCTGAAGAAATGTAAAGTTGGATCACTTGAACCAGACAGTACCATCGTTTGTCTGAAGCAGTCTTTTGGGTTAGCAGGAAATGTCGCCTCGAAGGAATATATTTTGTTTGTTATGTTACAAATATCTCAGAAACCTGCATGCTTATAGTAGCTTTAGGTCATTCGAAGATACAGTGTACTACGAAATTCTACCTGTATCTACTTATCTTTAAGATAAGAGGTACTTTGGCAGCAGTCTGGAAGTACTCAGGTTATGTGCATTTTTTTCCCATTTTTATTGGAAACAATCTGTGGATTGAAAAATGCAGAGAATGCCATTGCATAGGCAGATGATTTAGGGTGTGTTTTTTTTTTGGTGTTGAAAAGAAATTCCCCTCGCACCGAAAACGGAATAACTTATTAACACATGATTAATTAAGTATTTATTAATTTTTTAAAAAAAATAGATTAATATGATATTTTAAAGCTACTTTCGTATAGAAACTTTTTTAAAAAAATACACCGTTTAGCAGTTTGAAAAGCGTATGCGTGAAAAAAAAAAAGATGTGAGTTAGGAAAATAGGGTGAAAAACTCACCTAAGTGTTAAGGCAAAGAGACGCATGGCGCTACTCGTAAAAACAAACAAAAGATGTCACGCAAAACAGTTCAGTAAATCAATGGAATAAGTTCTGCCCTTAATGGAAAAAAAATGCTGGAACAGGAACAGCAGGGGCTCCAGACTGACTCTGAGCCTCAAGCAAAATCTCTTTCGTTTAATTCTATATATCCAGATAAAATATAAGTGACAAAATTCAGTTGTATCGAGTCTACACAAAATACAGCTTAGCAGCAGTAGGATTGGGAAGCACCATGTGCACCAAAAAAACTATGATATGGTAAATTGGCAATACAAAACCGTGAGTGTAATCTCCTCCGGGGTATTTACCTTCCATATACTGATTGCAGTTGCTCTGATATTCCAAACTTCTCGCGTTACATCCTCTGGCTGCTGGAAAATTGATTAGCAGCTGCCAGACTTCTCACATGCTTTCTGTATTTTGAATATCTGATGATCTTCATGCAGCAAACGTTTGTGGGATGAACCTGAAAATTGGTGTGCCTTGTCTCTAAACTCTCATCAGCACATATTCACTGATCATGACTGAATAATGGTGCATATCACTGCTGAGCCGCTGTCAGGGAGTAGAGGGCACTATATATCCTGAATTCCTGACCTATGTAGCGCAGCTTGTTAAAGAATCGTCAAATATATACATATTCACTCGTCACTAAGTTTCTCACATATACAGCCCGGCAACGGATTTGCAAAGAAAGACTCTTCTAGCTTGGGGAATTCCCCAGGCTCTCTGAGATATGGAGCACCTATTCGCTCCCCATCTCTATGTATACGTTTCACCTCTGAGCTGAAGTCATCCCAAGACATCCTTCCTTCATCATATTCATCTATCAGGTTCACAAAACTCATCCTGCAATACAAAGAATAAGACATTACAAAAAAGGAAACACATGCCAAAGACAGCTATTTGGCAATGCATTTCGTCTTGTGTGCAACAAATATAACCACAGAGCATTTCTGAGGAAGGATGTAACCTATCCGGGTTGATCGTCTTCCTGAAGTCCTCGAAACGCCTATGACCTTGTACAGCTTTGGCCATATTACCATCATACGTGTAAAGAAAGACATCACTCTGGAGAGCTACAATATAGTCAAGACCAGCAAGCATATTTTGGTGATTTCTGAAGGGCTCAAGTTCCTCTTTTGTTGCAAGGGTAGAATGAGAATAAATATTGGGAAAATCATCCATCAGCGCCTGCATGCTTCCATTGCCAAAAGCTTCACCTGCAACCAAGTAGATTCTGGTGCTTCGTGTGAAACCCAATCCTTTGAGTAAAAGCGAAGTTTCCCTGGGAGTCAAAGGACAACCACCCATACTTCTTCTCTCAGTTCCATTTATTTCTTTCTCTTTCCAATGACTAACCTCATAACGCATTTTACGCAATTCTTCTTCTTCTGATGATGTCAAGCTATGGCTGCAACCTGTAAAAGCTAGCATATCCTTCTCAAACCTGCAAAATTTCACCAATAGTACACCCTGATTCTGAGTCTTATTTCAAAGGAGTACATCATAAAACAACATGCATAATCTATCAATATAACAAGTTAACCATATCTAGTTCACATATGCTCAATATTTTAGAGACAAATAGTTCTTGCTCGGGTTCGAAATAATAGAAGCTGCAGCTACAAGGGAAACCTTCAAAATTAAGAAAATCAGGGTTGCCTTTACTTAACTTAGATTGTTATGCACAGAAGAACGAAAGTAATGAGTGAGGAGAGAAGCATCCTACAACAAAGTTAGGAGCACCGAACTTGCCTTAGATGGAGAGCAAGATATGGGCTTCCATCCTGGTGCATCCTTGAAACCAAGGTAGCACCAAGATCTTCAATTGTTTGGGAATACTTCAAAGATCTATAGTTAACTCGGCATCTTAATTTCTGAATATAACTAGGAAGGCCATTGTTGGCAAGGCGAGAATCTGTATGAGTAAAGTAAATGACTTTGTGTTTTTTCAAAAGAGGGAGAATTTCATCTCTATAATAATTCACCTGCACAAGATAAAACACTAGTGAGTGTTTCCGAGTTCCGACTATCCATCATATATCAATGTAAATTATAGATAAAAACCTAGTTTCAACCTTTGACCAAGATATTGGAGCTTTAGCCAAAGGCTCAATATGCCTGTATGCTGGTGGTAGCATTTCAACAATATCAATGTCTTCTTTGAGTGACTCAATGAAGTGCCTCCAATTGAAAAGGTCCTTAAATTCACTATGGAAATGAGGAAATCAGAATAGGCATTATGACCACATTGATTGAAAGCTTTAGGGTTTTTTTCTTTTTTTTCTTTCCCTTTTTTTTTGAGAAAGAGAGGAAATCCTTTAGTTTTTAGGAGATTAGGGATGAAGAAACTATGTTAAAGCACAACCTGTCATCTGCCCAGAAAGATGTATGATCAAGTGAAGGTAGAACCAATGTACCCTTCAGGATCTTAGCAACAGCAACCATATCGCATATCTGCAACATGAAAAATGCATCAGACCATAGCACACTAATGGCAACCTAAAGTCAAAAGTAGGATAGTAGTCACACCCCAAACCGCATTTGATTCAAACCTCCATTTGCGTTAATGAGAATGTATCCATTTGTATGTGAATCTTCCTCTACAAATTAAGAACAGAAGACCATACCTTGTTAATAAAGGAGTATAGAAGAGACCAAGAGGTATTAATACAGACCAACTTACTTTTATGAGAGTTCGAAACAATGCATTGTCTGAACTTTGCGCTGCTTGGCTGGGACCAGACATCAGGGGCCTACATGAAGCACCAGCCAAAATAAATGTTATGTTCCACTAATTAATGTGTGAACCAAAAAGGTCTAGGCAGAGATGTATTACTAGCCTCAGGAACACTGTCTTCTGATCCCACTGTCATCAACATCCTGTCACTCTCTTTCCCTCCAACATGTCCAAAGTGGCTATCAAATTGATGTCCTCCATCACTGGAGAACGAGATTGAGAGATCCTAGAAACATGGACAGCACAGAACCAAATTACACTGTAAGATCAACAATTTGGGCCAACAATATAAGTAGATACAAACTTTGTGAAATGTTAGAACAACCAAATAAGCTTGTAATATAAAAAAAAGTTTAAAAAGGATTAACTAAATTATGTCGATGCAATGCTATGGTTCAGACATTTGAGTTATTACTAGAGAGGGCACCATGTAAAAACTAGAAGTGAAATTACTGACTTGAAATAATGCGATCAACACATCCTACTTGGGAAGATCAAACAATGACCAGCGCTCTGAATCCCTTCTCCATCCCACAACATGATGCCCAATATAATTCAACTTGGTAACAAATGGAGTATGGAACCTCTCAAGTTAGCTAAATCTTTGATCTCATAAACTCAAGTTGACTGCACACCAACTACTACAATCAACTGTTGTATGGACAAACAAAATATACTTCCTAAGATCCAAAACTTTACTGCATCCAACTGTCAGCAGCCAAAAGCACCAAAGAAGCGTTTTCATAGTAAATTAGTTGGTATAGACATATCAAGCAAGACACTGTCCTAAAACACTAAATTTGTCCCAGAATATACATATTCAGTAAGGTCCATGCAACGCTAAAATGCAGTAACCCCAATTTAACATTATCCAACCACACCTTTTTCCCCAACTCAACTTAAGCATGACATTGAACTGTCTAAAAACCTGTCAAGATTTCAAATATTTCTGTTTTCAACTCTTATTGCTTTGTCCAGAACGTGAATTTTTACAAACTTACGGTACGGAATAAATAGGATGACCCAACTGCATGTTTACAAATTGGAATTCCAAGGATCAGAAGTTCATGCAAACATGGCAGTCTAATGTTAGCATGATTTCATAGTCTTCAAAGACCTTCGAATTAGTAAGTAACAGCAGGCTTGTTTGTTCGTTAAGAAATGTACGGACAGAACATTTCAGTGGATCATGCAACTTTCCTCAAACTACACGTGTTGTTGACCCTGAAGAAGAAAATATGCCAAAGCAGCAGCTAAAAAGTTTTAAACTGGGAAGAAATGTATAGTTCCATACCTGCAAATCAGCATCCTTGTCGTCGCCGGGGAGGGCGAACCACCCGCCGACCCAGATCTTGGCGACGCCGAGGAGCAGGCACACGCCGCAGAACGCGAGGAACAGCAGGTTGCCAAGCCTCCTCCTCTCCCGGATCCCCAGCCCGAGCACGACCTCGCCGGCGCCGGCGCCTGACCCCGGCCGCTTGAAGAGGCGGAACCGGAGCTGCTGCTGGCTCTGGTGGTGGTGGTGGTGGTGGAGGCCACCGCCCGCGGTGGACGAAGCGGACGCCTCTGACGACGACTCAGCGAGGGGGCTCCCGATGCCGTCGCCACGAGGGGACCGCGGCGAGCCGATCTGGAGCTCGATCTCGCCGCCGGAGCCGCGCTTGAACGAGTTGGCCCGCCGGGTCATCGACCCTCCCCCGCCTATCCGCGGGCTGTGCAACCGCTGGTGGTGATGCTGATGCAGGTGGTCGCCGCCGCCGCTGCCACTCCCGGCCCCGGCCGCGCCGCCGCCGTGTACGGGCTGGTAGCCCATGTGTACGTGGTACGATCAGCCTGGCGCGAAGCTTTCCTAGTTAAGTAGGAGGAGGAGGAGTATCATGGCCAGTTCGCGCGTGGTCTCGGAAGCGAGTACGGCGGCTAAATTAGGGGAGGCGCCATTAATGAAGCTCTCTTTGGTTGGGAAGGGAGGAGACGGACAAGGAGGAGGAGGAGGCGCGTAGTGCAGTGGGAGCCGCACCGAAGAGAACGGTCAGACACGGCGAGACAATTTACGCCTTTGCCATTTCGACGCGCTTCCTTTTCTCCTTATCAGGTTTAATCTCAAGTGCGAGGGAACGGGGAGAGTATTTGTCTCGTTCCTTCCTGATTTTTCTGATTAAGATTTAGATTTTATTTTGGTTTTTATTAATATGTTTTTTAAACTACTAAATGATGCTTTTGTAAAAAAATTTCTATATAAAAGTTGTTTTAAAACATCAAATATATTCATTTGTCAAGTTTGTAATAATTAAAATTTAAATAATCATGTATTAGTGACTTTTTATCTTACATATGTCAACTTAATTTTTATCTTCATTGGTTTCAAACACCACAATATTTTATCTTCATCTTCATCTTTATCTTAATATTTCACATATATTATAGTATAAAATTATTTTTTCTCGATCCTCTTCGGTTCCCACCAAAACGAACAACGCCTAATTAAGTTTTATATTATTAGTACACATCATTTTTTACACTGATTGCAATACACAATAATTAAAGCATTCTCAGTCAACCATGAAAGGACTGAAAGATGTTTTTCTTTAATCTTAATCTTTACTAGGCTCGTTACTGATTAAGATACATATTTTATTTAGGTTTCGTTAGCATATTTTTAAACTGTTAAACGGTATATTTCGTACGAAAGAGAAGTTGTTTTAAAATATTAGATAAACATATTTTTAAGTTTGAAATAATTAAAATTCAATTAATCATACGCAAATAACTTTTTTGTTTTGCGTGTTCATATTTAATCTTCATCATAAGTGAACTCAAACAGGCCTAAGCAACCCACAAATGCTTATATTCTCTTCATTTTTTAATATATGACACTGTTGACTTTTGTTACAACTTTTGACCATTTGTTTTATTAAAATAATTGTGTGAATCTTAAAAATATAAGTATTGCTTGAAGTCTCTTTAGTGATAAATCAAGACACAAAAATATATATATACTTAAATTTTTTTAATAAAACAAATAGTCAAATGTTATATAAAAAATCAACGACGTTGTATATTAAAAAATGGACGTAATATTTAACAGTGAAGGGAGTTGTAGACTAGTGCTACTCAGTTTCATATAGTATTGTAATATAACCTGCCCAGTTTTGTTCTGAATCAATTTTTTTGTATTTTCATCAAATTTATATAAAAATGCACCAACATTTAAAGCAACAAATTAATTTTATTGAAATCTGCTGTAAAATATGAGTTTGTAGTGTATTTATTTGGTACTGTAAATGTCAATATCTTTTTGTTTATAAATTTAGTTAAATTTTGAGAAGTCTAATTTAGGACAAAATCAAATGCCATAAACGGAGGGAGTCATCACAGGGAAGGTTTCGTCAAATGCCTATAGACTGCCGAATCTCGACTCCTAGTAATACGATAGTTTTCGTCAAATTTTAACCAAATTTTGCTCGAATTTGTAGTTTGGAATTTGAATTTGTCCGCCTCGAAATATGTTTCTGTCCCACGTGAAAAGCTCTAAATTTCACGGTTTTCGACCTGTTTCTGTTAAAAACGTGAACCTTCTCACGAGCTTATCGCCTCCTGTTCTTCTGGCAGATGGAATGCATGCGACGAACGCGGGAGCGTTTACTTTGGAGCTGTGTACTAGTAGTTGCACGCAAAGTAGAAATTTCTTTAGTTTTTTGTTGTAGTGTGGTTCACGTGGATATGGGTTTTTACAAAGAATAATCCATTTGGTCTTTGGGAGTTTGGGTGATTTGGAGTAGTAGAAGCTCACGATGTGTAGTAGACAAGAAATAATTATTTCTCAACGAGAGTTTTTATAATCACAGAGTGTGCCGCCGCTGCACTCACTCTGAGAAAAGAAACCGAGAATGTGCCGGCGATCGGGGATGGATACGGCTCTCCGCTCCTCCGGCGACTCCAGGCTCGGCGCCCATGTGGCAGCCATTCGTGAAGAAAAAGAAGAAAGAAAATAAAGATGATTGTCACAAGATTTTAAGGGGGTTAGAAACGGCTGATCAGCTTTACACCAAACAAGAAAACGTGATTAACATATGATTAAGTAGCATTAAGTATTAAAAAAATTTAAAAATAAATTTATTTGGTTTTTAAAAGCAATTTCTATATAAAAAAATTCGTACGAAACAATACCGTTTAACAATTTAAAAAACGTGCTAACAGAAATCGAGTAAATAGCCAACCGACAAAAGCTCAGACAGCATTTTTAAGCTGGATGCACTGCACCAATACAGTTGTAGATCATCGGATGGGCAGAAACATCAGCAGAGGTAAGGATGCCATCAAGCTAGAGTGCAGGAACCCATTCTTGCAAGATTGCTGAGAGAGTATGGAGAGGGATTCATGGCTATGGGAATGGGAGGTTACTGCCTTAGCTTCCAACCCACCCTCTCCAAGCAGCCATGGAAATCATCAGCTTGTTGATAGTTGCATCCATGTGACAGCAGCAAATGCAGGCAATGCGGCTGACGCTAAAGGAGAAACAACTGTGCATTGAGCAGTGAAGGAAGTTCTTCAGAGGAAACAAACGTGCTGGCTGTGGAACAGTCTATTGATCTTACAAATTACAGCAGTCAAGAGAGGCTTGCCAGAAGCATCAATGTGTATTGACTCAAAAGATTTTCTGTATCAAGATTCCAGGACAAACTTTGTTTGTTTTACAATGTCTGCACGCACCCGAGGAACATGAAAACACACACAACTCCCCAAGGATCATGTTACCGGAATATGTACAGTTGTACACTGAAGATGTTCCAGATTATGAACGATTAACAAATGAAGCACCAGGTTGCAGACTTGCAGGTAAATTATGTAAATGAGAATTGGGAATAGCTAGTCATACAAGAATACATGGTAACCTGTTTTCAAAAACGAACACATGGTACCGAGAGAACCATAGTTTTGAAGAGCTAAGCCCATTAATAGTAGGCAAGTGGGAGCCACATTACTGATTGCATAAAGGTTCACTTCCCCAATGTGAGGAGGAACCCAATCTTTTTCGGTGTTCTTGGTCTTCTATGTGATTCTTCAGCAGCGACAGGTGTATTACGCCCAAAGTATTGTTAATCCAAAGAACAGCAGAGCAGCAAGCGCAAAACAGAACCCAACAATTGTAGCAAATGCCTGCATGGTAATAAATGCGAAGCAACACACATTAGAAGACTGATATTTAAATCTAGCATGTAGCTTCCCCTTTGGTTCCCAGTTTAAGTGCTCCCCATTGGGATAACAAAGCAAGTGATGGGTATGTTACCTTTCCTTCTGATTTGAAGTTGAACCTGACTGTGAACCATCTTATCCCTCTATCAACAAAAGGAGCCAATGCAAGTGCCCTGTTGTACACCAAACAACTCATCTTTCAGAACAGAAACTAGTCAGTTTTGGCAAGCAATACATATATTTTATAAAATTTTGAAAGGTATATCTGACATCTGAGGATGTACTTCAAGTTAATGTCGAAAGTATGAAAAAAAACCCGGCTGATCCAGAAACAAATCCTATAAAAAATCACTAAATTTGCTGAGTTTTAGAAACCAGTCCTATGAAAGTAAACTCACCCTCCTGCTCGAAGAATTTTAGTAACTTGACTGCCAGCCCATACCATGGCCATCAACTTGAGGAATCTGCTTTTAGTAATACAAAACTAATTATAATCAGAAAACCATGTGTGTGCACGGGTGTGCGGGATGGGGGTTGGTTGCAGCTATTACCTCTCTACAGCTGCAGCATAACCCATCTTACCAGGAGCAGGATAAAAATAAAACCTGAAAAGCCATTCAGTTATTCTCTTTTCCATCCGATGGCCCTAATAAACGTGCAGTTGTTTGACCCTGTGGAAATGCATCAAGCTACCAACTGAACCCTCTTTCTCATGACCAATGTATCAACCACTTTACACTTGACCAACATTCTTACACAGGTAAAGGTTCCAGATGTGTAACACCAAGTCGAAAATTAATGGTCCATCACAGTACGAAGCATTGACTTACTTACCAAACTAATAAGAATGCCGTGACATAATAGACGGTATTAAGTAGTCCATATGATAAAACACCAGCAGCACCATACCTCTTTAGTCTTTCAAGCAATCTGACACACAAGCAGTGATAGATAATGGTTATAAGTTGTAATATTAGCAATGTAAAATGAATATGCCATTCCAAGCACAGTATCATAATTCACGAGAATATCTGAAAGCCTGAATTTTAAATATATTAGTTTCATTCTCAACAAGAAGGATGCATGCAAAATGCTTCTATATCTAGTTAGCATCTGAAATCATTAACCCAGTGCCACTACATGCTAAGTTTTGCTCATAAGCTCTGTAAGGTGTTTTCTTCTGCCAACAGTTATTTCTATTAAACATTAATGCTTATAAACATATTGCTTATAATCATGAGAAGCAAGATAGACCCAAGATCATCGACTTCAGTGAAGTATTCCACTGTCATTCAATACACTTTGGTGCAAAGTGCAAGCTCCAGCCAAAATTTCTAACGAGACATTGCATTTCATGAAATGAATGTGCCTAAATGCTATGCCATAGAAATTTAGATAGCGAACAACAGTGGTGTCATTATTAGTCATTGGATTTACAGTTAGCTGTGAATACTCTTTAGATGAGAAACTCCTTGTTGAGTATTTGCCATGATTTATTGAACCTGTATGACAGAGATAATAGTTCAGCTCTAAAAGAACACATGCAAATTGAAGAATAAAAATAAGTACATGACACAAACGTCATACCGGTGGAGCCTCCTTGTGACTGCTCAGTTCCTTCAGTATTAAACACTTCAATCTAACAAGGAAATGCAGCCAAGTTAATTTTAATTTCAATCACATTTACTCAACATCAAAAGTTGTTTTTAACCAGTGTTTCTTTTTTACACTAAGAGCTCACGCCCCAATAGTTTTTTCCTTAAATAACTATGTATTTAGATTTGCAAAATAATAATAATAATAAGCCGATTGCACCAGTGTTACATTGGCTAGATAAGTTTGTAAAATGAGAATGCACTTGCATATCCCGAAAGCATAAACAAGCTGTTCTCTGCACATAACAAAGCTGCAACTAATTTCAGCAATCAGCATTCCTCTAATTTCACCACAATACAAATCCTCTTTTAGCGTCACCACATGAATTCCAGAATTATCATCTTCAGATATCAGTAAGCAGCCAACACCTGTGTGCTTACTTCAAGCATTACATAAAAAAAATTCTCAGTTAACGTTCTTACAACAAAACCACTCATCTTTTTTAGTAAAGTCAACCAGAGACCATTACTGTGGTTTTACGTCTAAATCTAACTTTGCTTGCGAATTTTCTTTGCGACTACTGTTTTTCTTTTCTTGTTATGCACCAGTTCCTTTTTTTTCTGACAGGAGGAAGAGAAAAAGGGAGAGAGAGAAAAATATCACGACACTCTGGGGTGGTTCCTCTTTCAAAACCAGAATAACTGAATGATGCCTACATTGACATAATACAGTTAGCGAGCATTCTTCCCAATCTAGCCAATCCAAAGCGAACCCGTGCATCACCGTTCGATTAAAACCGAGTAAACGAAAAGCCGCTACCTTGCCGGGGTCTTGGGAACACCGGACGAGAGGCGATGCTGGACGCCGCCGGAAGGAGACGGAGGAAACCCTAGAAGCGCCGCCGAGCGAGAGGAGGCCGCAAATGGATGTAGGGAAGGAGGAGCAGGAGGAGGAGGAGGCGCTGCTGGCGGCCTGAGATGGGCGGAGCCGGGCGGCGGGGGACGGCGACGGGGACGCCATGTCTCACCCCGAGCCCACGCGTCGCGGTCAAGCTCGTCACAGCGGAAGGCGGTGCGTCCGTCGATAGCGGGGAGTTTAACTGTTTGCCACTTTTACATTGACAATTATCTTAAATTTGTTCTTATCTTTTCCCCTTCTAATATGATGATTTTTTAATTATTTATCATTTTTGCCTATTTGACATGTCAACATGGTAACCAGGATAGAAAATAGCGTGGGACCCGGCAGTCAGCCACTCGCATCACCCTCATCTTCCCCTCCGGCCCACAGATGGTGACGGCGAGCAGCCCGGCACCGATGACGCGGCGATCCTGCTCGGCTCAAAGCAAGTAAATTTCCGGCAGAAGCACATCAATCAAGTAAAACACTTAAATCCTTCAAAAGAAGCATAAATCAGAGGAGCAATTTTTACACAATCAGGAGAACAATCTGCTAGCAACCTACGCATTCTCGGGGTTGGCAGGGACGCCGTCCATGTGCATGCCGACGAAGGAGACAACGCGGCCGAGGACGATGCTGGGGTACTCGACAATGACGTTGCTCCGGTCATCGGTTTCCATGGACATCAGGAGGAGCAAGTCGCCAAGTCCACGACGTGCTGCGCGACGAAGTCCTCCTGCAGGACGAGGGCCGATCGGTTGTTCTGCAGGAGGCGGGACACGCCGGTGAGCTTCGCGAGGAGGGCAACGAAGGGGTCACAGTCAAGGCCACCGACGGACAGTCGACCTCATGCGAGTCGAGCCAGACCGCCGTGACGCCTAGGCTTGCCGCGTCGACCACGCCCGGGGCGCCGCCGCCGCCTCCTTTCGTGTCACCGCGCCTACCACGCCCGGGCCGCCGCCGCTGCCGTCTCCGTCCGCGTCGCCCCTCCGTCTGCGTCGCCCCTCTGTCTGCAAGGTGGTGGGCCTGCGGGACCACGACCCCGACGATGGGGTGCTCACCGTCGCCATCTAAGGACCGGAGGGATAGATGAAGAGGGTGTGAGAGGCTGACCACTGGATCTCACATTGTTTTTTATCGTAAGTTGCCACGTGGTATGCAAGATAGATAAAAGTGACAAATAGTTAAGAAACCATTGTTTTATAGAAGGAAAAAAATAAAAATAATTCTAAAAAGGGCATTTGGATAATTGCCAAACCTAAAAGTGGCAAATAGGTTGTGACACGTGGTTGTGCATTGTCACATCCCGATCCGGCACCGCCGTACAACGGTATTTGACTGGAGCGTGTCATAGGAGAAACGGCGCGAACCGCTTCCTACAAGACCGCGATATCGGTACCAGTCCCAGGACATAGCACTAATACTCACGGTGACGATTAGGAATCATTGCAATCCTTAAACTACATAGAGGATTTATTTATCTTAACTTAAGTTGTATCTTAGGATGGCCCGAGAATACAATCGACGACACGGAAGCAACAACAGCAACAACAACGGAACCAACGGACTAACACCCAACAGCACAAGCGACGGCTGGAAACCAGGACAAAACCCTAATCTTCACTTCACTTCATCTTCACCTTCAGTATGGAGGAGCTATATATAGAGCAAGGATGAGTACTTACTGTTAACAGCAAAATTTGGTAAAGGTATGGTGGTGATCGAGATTGGATCCGAAGCGGATTTGAAGGAATAAAGGAGTTTTCCAAAACAGTCAGCGCATCGGCTGAGGCTGTATCGGCCGATATGGGATCGGACTCAGTAGCCGATACGGGTGTTCTGAATCGGATTCGGCAGCCGATACAAGTAGTCTGGGTTCGTATTGACTTTAGAGAAGGACTTGAAAATATTGCCAACTAGGGATTGAGTCCGGATAAGACAATTGTATCTATTAATTAGGAATAAGAGTTAGCTTTCTTTTTATGATATTGTGGTAAGAGTCCATCTAGGACTTGTTTATTTAGGAAAGTTGTACATGGTGTTCGACAAGGACAAGATTTGTATGTACGATTATAAATATAAACCCAAGGTCTATTTAAGAAAAATAACAAAAGTTCAATACAGTACTTTCGACGCATCGCCACAATTTTCCTTTTACTTTTCGACGAGTTCATGCTTCGAGTTTGTCAGCTGGAGGTATGGCTTGTTAATTTATCACATAACTTAGCCAATCTAAGTCGATGTCTGATTTAGCCATATCGGTCGGATCTTACATAAGGTTTTGTCGGTATTGGCTAAATCAGTTTATTAGCCTAGATTGACATAAGGTATCTATCACCCTGAAAAACATGCAAAGGCTTGATTGTCTAGATATCATGCATCTTTTTACACTTTGTGTTGCATCAGCCCTAGTTCTAATTAGAACCATGATCTTTAGTCTGTCTTTTGCTTGTAATAGGGGTAGCATTGGAGTTTTAGCCAATCTTATCTGATATGACTGTCTAGCTTTGTTTAAATTTTTTTAATCATACTTTTCATGTTATATCTGCCCCTTATACAAGGATCTCACTTTGGTTAAATATATCAAGCTTGCCTTGATATATTTAGTTAGATTAATATTCTTGCATAAGACTGTATCGGAGTATTAGCTGATACATTATCTATTTTAACCTAGTTATAATTTCATCGGCTAGTATCTAATCTCTGTCTATAGATTATATATTCACAGCCGATAGAGCGTGATTAGGATTTGCTTCATTTTGTTTATCTTACACCTTACAGCCGATTCGGTCAGATTGCATCGGCTAGGTCCATACGCTATGTCATCGGCTTATCGGCCGATCGAATATCGTATATCTAATTGTTTTATTGTATATCTTATTGGTTGCAGGATCAAACCAACTGGCACGCCCTGAACCCGTTTGTCTAAGATTTGCACCTACACTGGAGTGAAGCAAATCTCCCAGGCCGTCATGTTTCGCATCAACACTTACGTACTTAACAAGTCACAGAAACTTAGGTGTTTAGTGCAAGCTTGAAAGAGGGGCAAGGTTGTTTTGCAATCCTTTATTGAGAAACCATTTTGAAATCACTAAGTAAATTTCTCCTTTTTAAGTTTAGGTCGAAAAGAGACATGCGTCTTGATTCGACTTAAGAGATGCTTTTCAACAACTCAAATTGTAATGCACCGACTTCCTAGGTCGGTTCATTAATTCTCGGCTCACATAGCCAATTCACTTGATTAAGCAGCTCTTCGAGCCATTATCATTTTCTCGGACTCCAAGAGTCCCGCTGCCCCGCAGCACGACAATCTGCTTCTATCCAAGAAGCCTGGTCTATGATGTCCTTAGACATCTCGAATCACATCGATCTATTTCTGACCACTCAGGTCATTCACTTGCCATATAGGCTGATTTTGGTAACGATTCCCAAACCACAACAACTTTTCACAAAACACAGGCAAACAAAACTATGCAACGAGAAACACCTCTGCAGAGGGGTACATTTTACCCACACCACACGAACTTACTCTAGACACTGGCCGGTGTCGGAGGTTCGCGACAAAGCCTTTCCAAAGTCAACCCAGGGTTACCTCATGCCACATAGAAGGATCAAATCCTCACATAAACGAATCATTTTAATTTCACAGATCAAACCCCAATCATCTCGACCGGTAATCTGGCAAGCTTCTCTTCCTTGCCTTACCAGGGGACCCAGAGATGCACCAACCACCGCATCCTGGCGTTCCCCAACTATTGGCATGCGAGGCTTCCTCAAATCGACTAGTTACTTAGCCAGGGTGTCTCATTCCACCATATGATTGTACTTGTTATCCTTGATGAATTTCCCACAGGAATTGGTTCTTATGTGTGAATACGGGACAACGCCACATAGGAACAACCCCCGCATCGCGAGTTTTCACAATTACTTTTATTTTCAAACACGTCGACACCACGTGTTAGATTTTTAAGGCTTCTCAAACCCATTTTCCAAGTTTTCAATAAACAACGATGTATGTGGAGTAATTAGTACTCATGCTCAGAGAGCAGGATACCGAACACCACAAGGTTGGAGCGACAAGGAAACAGGGTATAACGGCCTACACGAAGTAGTGCGGCTATCGGGTAGGTCCATTTGTTTGGCACGCGGACAGAGGCCAAACAAGTTAAGTGTACTCCTAAATAATGCAAGTTGCAAAAGAAAATAATAATGACTTTTCAATTATAGGAGCAACATGGTCAAGGGTGACTTGCCTTGCTCAAGGTCTTCATGAAGCTTCTCGAAATCCACGTTTGAACGAAAATTCGCAACTGCAACTATACGCAAACAATTAAAACCTACAAAAATACCAAAAATAAGAACCTTTTTCGGACTAATAATAGTGTCAATAGATAGATTACAATTTTACGGAATTACTGGAACTAGAATGGGGTCAATCGGAGTCAAAGATTGAGAGATATGATTTTTGAAAGTTTAATCAAATTTCTAGAATAAAAGAAAAAAGATTTATTGAATTTTTGGAAAAACATTATTCTCAAGATATTCTCTTAGATGTGGGGTCCACATGTCAATGGGCTAGAAGTCACAGGTGCACCATGGACCTGGTCCATGAGTGGCTGGTTCTAGGTGAGGGAGTAGCAATGGACTTTTGTCCAATGGGCTGAAGGGGCGAGGCCACGGCCCAACGAGGAGAGCGCGCGGGCGAGGCCAGTGTGATTGGGCCCGTACGACGATGCGGCCTGCTGCGACAAAGGCCGACGGCCCGGCGGGAGGGTGCTCGCGGGCGAGCGAGGCCGAAACGGAGTGGGCCGGCGTGGGAGGCCGAAGAAAGAGGCCGGCTGGTGGGCTTGGCCCACGAGCGCTGAGACGAGGAGGTCGCTGACGGGGCGTCGGCTTGACTCGATCAAGCCCACGTGGACCGCCACGTCGGATAGGGAGAGAGAGGAGGCCGAACGGTCGATCTGACGACTGACGACGATGGGACGACGCCGACGAACGGTGGTGAGATGGAGCGAACGACTGGCACCGGTGGCTAGAGGTGATCACGACGAATCGATTCATCGGCTCGGATTCTCCGGGAGGGGAACGACGGTGGCCGGCGGTGCCGGAGAAGGCAGCGTGACGAGGGAGCAAGAAAAGGGGTGCCGGCCATGGCGACTCTCTGGGGAGGTAGCTAGAGACACGGGAAGGGTGGCAGCGCGGGGAATCGACAAGTCTTGAGCCAACGGCGGCATGCGACCGAGAGCGGCGACGATGGAACAGGATCGGCGGCGGTGGCAAGGCTCGAGGAATTCCCGGGCAAAAGAGCATGTCCAGAAGGTTGCCTGTGTTCTATTTATGTCGTTTTCTCAAGAGAAAGGGAGCAGAGCTCACCGGAAGGAAAGGAACACCACAATGGCCGGTGGCGACAAAACGAAAAGCCGACGGGAGAAGGCAGCCAGGCTTCACGGAGGCGGGGTTCCAGGGACGGCGTAGCATGAACGGAGTCGCGCGGGGATGGACATGCTCGGTGGCGACGAGGTGAGGTTGATGCCGAGGCGGCGCGGCACCGGGACGGGCGCGGCCGGGGAAGGAGAAGGGTTTGACGCGGCCTCCACGATCACGCTGGGTCCTCCGACGCGGCGTGCGGTGGACGGGGACGGCGGGCGAGCTCGAGGTGCTCGGTTTGTGGCGGAAAGAAAGGAACCAAAACGGAGGAGGGAGGCGATTTATAGGCGCTAGGCTTGGTGGCTTCGAGGGGAAGGAGCCTAACGCGGTCAAAGGAGAGTAGCAAGCTGCAGCAGCGGCGTCAGCGGTTCTGGGTCAGGGCGTTGACGGCTAGCGGCGGGGCCACGGATGACGACAGTGTTGTCGGGGAAAGGAGGGGGCCGGTATGGTGCCGAGTGGGGGCAAGCCGGTCGTCGGCGCAGACGGAGTGATGCCGGTGTCTTTCGGTCGGCCATGGGCGCCGCGCGTGCGGGAGACGATGGGCGACGGGCAAAATTCGAACGGCGGCGGCGCAGAGAGAGAAAGAGAGAAGCGGCGCGGCTGTGCGAGGGAGGCAAGGCCGCTCTCCCTCGGCACG
This sequence comes from Oryza officinalis, assembly GCA_008326285.1. Lineage (NCBI taxonomy): Eukaryota > Viridiplantae > Streptophyta > Magnoliopsida > Poales > Poaceae > Oryza > Oryza officinalis. The sequence continues at coordinate 25,963,186 of BDMV01000009.1, read as the reverse complement.
TGCGGCGCACATGACTGGGGGTATAGGCCTAAGGTGATGGGCCAGAGCGACGCAGCCCAGGAGGAAGGGGGAGAGGGCGGGAAGGAGATGGGCCGACTGAGGGGATCGGAGCAGGATAGCGGCTCAAGCTGGAGGGAGGCACAATTGACTTTCCTGAAAATTTTGATTTGGAGGTATTTGGAGTTTGAACTTGAATTGGTATTTGAATTCAAATTTTATACTTGAACTCAGGGGAATTAGGGAAAGTTGAGGAAGGGATTCAAGGTGGGAATTCAGTATTTTTAGAAGTGAGAGAATTATTTGGCAAGGAGTTCAAGGAAGGAAGGACTAAATTTCGGAATTTGATTTTTGCGAGACTCGAATTTTGGATTTGGGATTTTGAGAAGTTGATTTTTGATATCAAGGAGAGAACAAGGAGAGGTTGAATTGAGATTCACGGCACAACTTAGACTCACACTCAAAGAACGAAATTTTTACGAATAGATTTTTATTAATTTTAGTTTTTAATATCTCGTAAAAAGCGAGGCGTTACATGCATCCGATTCGGTTGGTTTCTTTGGGAGAAATGGGCGAAGGACGCGCAAGGACGGATTGGAATGAGAGCGAAGTGGATGCTTGCACGACGGATGAAAATGGACTAAGGCTGTGTTTGGTAATGGGAATTGGGAATCCCTCAAACATGCAAAACGAAGCAGTTCATTAACGTATGATTAATTAAGTATTAGTTATTTTTTAAAAATGATAAACATGATTTTTTTTAACTCAACTTTCATATATAATTTTTTTACATAACAGTTTGAAAAATGGGTGCGAGAAAAAAAAGGGAGGTGGGTCCAGAAAGCCAACAAAGAACTCAGCCTAGTGTAAAGAGCACTTCGGCATCAGTGTATAATATTGTAGTTCATGTATTGTAAGAGAGCAATGTATTAATTGTATCACATTTAGAACATTTAGAGCAAGTCTTATAGCAGGGGTGATCGTTATAGTACACATCATCAACTAATTAGATGTGGTTTATCCAATGTACTGTTTCTAAAACACTATTACCTCCATCCCAAATTATAGGACGTTCTTTTTTTTTTAGGAAAATCAAACTTGATAACTTTTGACGACTAATTACACTAATAATATCATTTATAAGTATTATGCCTGTTATATCACTAGATTTATATTTTAAAATATTTTCATGTGATACTAATTTTATAGTTATTGATAACTATGAAATAAACTAATGGTCAAAATATATCTTAAAGACCGTGTAAAAAATTTATAAGCCTTATAGTTTGGAAAAAAAGTACCTCCAATACATTATAACTATTTAGTTATTCACTTTCATTCAATCCACGCTACTCTTTCTCTTTTCTACCTTAGAGTTTGAGGAGAGATTGTCTCTTACATGAGAGATGACTCTTCTTCTCTCTCCTTCACCTTATCCTTTAATCCTATACTATACAATATCTTGGAGCTTGTGCTTTAAATGCATAGGACATGCTCAATGTATAAGTTGGTTTTAAGGTATGTTCTATTGTAGTAGATTGGTACCACCATAATGTATATGTAAAGAGTTGGTATTAAGGTAAACCCCACATTTCATTCCAAAAGAGAGAGTAAAGTATAAGAGGGGAAAGATAAATGATATATTTGTTTATTCCTTATGACTAAACCTTATGCATAATGCTACCACTATAAAAACCATTTCTACAATGTATAAGGGTATCTTAGGGGTTTAATACCGTCTCTATTTTTACATTGTGGATACGTGATAGTACTTGCTTTATGTGCTGTCTAAATGTATTATGAGAGCATATTTTTATATGAAATTATTTATCACATATTCACATTTCAAATGTATTGGTAGCTTTCTTTTTTCTTGTGTGAGAAAATTTGTTTTAAGAGCACAATTTTGAATGCATGCATACGTCTAAATTTTGTGAACGACTGTATATATCTGAATTTAGATTTTGACCGAAGGACATACTCAAATTAAATTTCAGCCTAAGGCTTGGTTTAGTTGCAAAATTTTTTTTGGCAAAAACATCACATCAGATATACGGACACATATTTAAAGTATTAAACGTCAACTAATAACAAAACAAATTACAGATTCCGATTATAAACTGCGAGACGAATCTTTTGAGCCAAATTAAGCCATCATTAGCACATGTGGATTACTGTAGCACTTATAGCTAATCATGACGTAATTAGGCTTAAAAGATTCATCTCGCAATTTACAGTCGAACTGTGCAATTGGTTTTTTTTTCGTCCACGTTTGATGCTCCATACATATGTCCAAACATTTGATGTGACGGAAAAGTTGAAAGTTTGAAAAAAAATTTTGGGAACTAAACACAGCCTAAAGCAACATGTGTACCAAAAATTTGGGATTTGAAAAGTACTCCAGTACACTACTCCGTAGGACTGTAGCCACTCACCTCCCAGATATTGTGGCCTGGGCCCACACACTTCAATTTTTGAACCGTTGCACGCCATCCCCCGAAGGACTGGGTCCCACCACCACATTGCAGGTCCCAACTCCCAAAGTGGGAATGCAAAACGGCTTTTCCCCTTAACCCCCGTCCCCTATATGCGTTCAAAAAAAAAAAAAAACTCCCGTGTCGTCTCGTCTCGTCTCCGCTCCTCCTTGCGAGTTCGTCCTCCGCCTCCGCTGCGCCGGCCGCCGATCTCCATCTCGCGAGCAGGAGCACGGCAGGGGCGCCGTCGTGCTGCTGCTTCCGCCACATCCTGGCTGGTGAGCATTCCGCATCCTCTCTTTCTCTCGCCCACTTTTTTCTCGATTTTTGTTGGTCTCGAATTCACGTGCATTAAACCCTAGCTTCTCTAGCTTTTCTCTTGATTTGCCTTAACATTAATAGGCGTAACGGCTTGTTTTTGTTATCCAAAGAGTTTGGGGGTTTAAGGTTCATCTGAACCCCCCTCCCCATGTCGGAAGTTAGATCCGCCCCTGGGATGAAGGTGGAAGCATCCCCGGCCGCCGCCACCGTGGATTCCCCGACATCCGTTCTGGAGGATGAGGTTATTTTTTTGTGAATATCTTTTTTTTTGTTTTCAGATCTTTCTATTTCTGTTTTGTGCTTCCGCATTTCGTTTTTTTTTTGGGTTGACGTTGAGTTCTTGTTGTTAGATGATTCCTGAATGTAAGAATGGGGATGTCTTGGATACCACCGGGGCGATTAAGCAAGAGGAGGATCATCTCAATGTGCTTGTTGAGGAGAAAGGTGATGATTTTGTGGATGCAAGTTCTTCCCTGACTGTGGAACTTGCGGTTAACAACAGTGATTTGTCACCTCTCACTGTGCCGGTGAAGGAAGAAGGTCAGTTATTGGAGCCTGTCAAGGACGAAAAAGCTGATGATTTTGTGGATGCAGTTCCATCTCTACCGATTGACCTTGAGGCCAAGAATGGTGATGCATCCCTCATCACTGATGCGATGAAGGAGGAGGAAGAGAAGTTGCACGAGGCCCGGGTTAAGGCTGATGAAGAAGAGGCAGCACGAAAGAGGGTAGAAGCTGCAAGACTTGCTTTTGATCCAAATGCACGGTTTAACAAGTTGGACGAGCTGCTATCACAGACACAGCTCTATTCAGAATTTCTTCTTGAGAAGATGGAGACGATCACTGATGTATGTATTGTATTGTTCTCCACAAGCCACACGCCTCTTTTTGGTTCTTCCTACGCTTTATTTGATTTTTCTGTTGATGGTTGTGCTGTTGGTTAAGGTGGAGGGTGTTGAAACTCAAGCTGAAGAGGAGCCAGTAGAAGAGAAGAAGAATGGGCGTGGCAGAAAGAGGAAAGCTACTTCTGCACCAAAGTACAATGATGTGAGTTCTAGCTTCATACATCATTTTTGTTTCCTGTATTCTAAATTAATGGATTATGCATATGTTGACCTTGCTCATCTGGATTTCAAATACTAGTATACTACCAATGTTGCGAGGTTTTCAATATTACTGATTAGCTTTCCACCTGTCGCACATTGTTAGAAAATCATAATTAGAAGGGACGTTTAAAGATTCGCCATAACACATTTGCAACCGCTTTCCTTTGGTCCCTTGATATTTTTAGGGGTTTAATTGTGGGGCACAAATTTGTGGCAAATGTTTGCGATTAGTATATCGATCAAATAGGCTCTTTTGACTGTTAGATAGTGAACCGGGAGGTTAGAGGAGCAAGAAAATACCAGAGTAAAATGCTCAATACTGGAACAAGCGAGTGTCAGAGGAAAATCACCTTATATATGTTGTTATTGCTAATTAGAGATAAGTATGGTCGTTTACTCATGAATGCTGAAGATAGAGGGATAACATATGAAGGAAAAGTATAAAAACTTTTAAAAACCATCAACTTTGGTTGTGCCTTATATTTTTGGATGTTGGATAACATATGAGTTGTTTGGGCTTGTTTCAAATTTCTCTAGAACCATGCACGCTTATTCAGATCCTTCCGTAGGATCAATGATATTCTTTAAGTGGATAGCTTGCTCAGTGTTCTGTATGAATGTGGCAACTAGTTTTATACATATATCAAAATTTCAAGCAAACCATTTCATTCCTAACTGACAAAATAAAATATGCTCAGAAAAAGGCCAAGAAAGCAGTGGCAGCCATGCTTACAAGATCTCATGAAGATTGCTCACCTGAGGATTGTACTCTTACAGAAGAAGAAAGGTGGGAAAAAGAGCAAGCCAGACTTGTTCCTTTAATGACTGGCGGGAAGTTGAAGTCCTACCAGATAAAGGGTGTTAAGTGGTTAATATCACTTTGGCAGAATGGGCTTAATGGGATATTGGCTGATCAAATGGGCCTTGGGAAAACAATACAGACTATTGGTTTTCTTGCCCATCTCAAGGGGAAGGGTCTTGATGGTCCATACCTGATAATTGCTCCTCTATCCACTCTCTCGAACTGGGTGAACGAGATCTCAAGGTAACATATCCGTATTGTTCTTTCATTATCCTTAATTCATATTCTTAAGTGAAGCTGCTTGCTTTCAGGTTTGTTCCATCTATGACTGGTCTCATTTATCATGGGGATAAAGCAGCCCGGGCAGAGATAAGGAGAAAATTCATGCCCAAAACCACTGGCCCAGATTTTCCATTAATTGTAACTTCCTATGAGATGGCTATGTCAGATGCAAAGCATCTTGCTCACTATAAGTGGAAGTATGTTATTGTGGATGAGGTAAATGGAGAAACCTTGCAATTAGTTATCATCCTTGTCGTTTTCTGTTTTAGTTTTGTATTTACATGTTACTTCCATGTCTTTTTCCAGGGGCATCGGCTAAAGAATTCCAAGTGCTTATTATTAAGGGAGTTAAAGCGCCTGCCAATGGATAATAAGCTCCTTTTGACTGGAACACCTCTTCAGAATAATCTAGCAGAACTGTGGTCGCTGCTGAACTTCATTTTGCCTGATATATTCTCCTCACACCAGGAATTTGAGTCATGGTGTGATTCATTTTGCTGATAATAGTACCACCCTTTCCCAATATATTCCTTCACAAGTGTGGTTTGTGCTTTTATAGTCTCACGTCTCAGCACTGAAGTACAAATATGATAGTAATCGAACATTTTCTTATCATGCACTCATTCCTATAACCATCTTAACCTTTCCGTCAAATAATTGTTATTCTCACGTTTGAGTCATTTTCCTGACTGTTTATTGTCAACTTGTTCATTTGTACATGCATCGAGCAGAGCAGATAATCTTTTTCTCTTCATGTCAAGACATTTCTCAGGATCTCTCTGGGTCCTTGAGGGCTAGCAAATTATTCAAAACAATGTAAAAGAACTTCTTAAACTGCTTAACAACAATTTCAATTCTATTCCCATCAACTAACCCTGTATATATATATACATGTTATTCCATTAGTTTGTTGCTACTGCTTTAATTTTTTCTCATTGCCTTTCTTTTATGAAGTGTTGTAAAGTTGAATGCCCTATGTGTTGTTGTGATTATGCATATTATTTTGTATGTGGTGTCTGCTAATGTGTCTTTTGAATATTAGCAGAAATTTATGCTGTACACCTCCTGATTTATATGGTGTACTGACATGCTATGTTTACTTTTGTGTCTACCATTGACTATTGGATGAATTTTGCTACGATTAACACGTTTGATCATTCTTTGTTACAAAGAATATACTAATGCATTTTAGGTGCCCTATGCATTACAATTGATTTGTTTTGCCTGCATTGGCCTTACGTCTGTCGTACAGGTTTGACTTTTCTGCAAAAGGAGGTGAAGAAGAACAAGAGGATAGTGAAGAGAAAAGAAAAGTCGATGTTGTTTCAAAGCTTCATGCCATATTGCGCCCGTTCCTTCTAAGGCGGATGAAGGAGGATGTAGAGCAGATGCTTCCACGAAAGAAAGAGATAATCATTTATGCCAACATGACTGACCATCAGAAACAAATCCAGAATCACTTGGTTGAACAAACATTTGATGAATACCTGCATGAAAAATCAGAAATTGGTATGGATGCTTGTACACCTAGTCTCCTACACACACATTCCTGTAGACTTGAAAAGTTAATCTGACAAGTGCTGAGGAATATTGCAGTTCTGCGGAAACCTGGCATTAAGGCAAAGCTAAACAATCTGTTAATTCAGCTGAGGAAAAATTGCAACCATCCTGATCTTCTGGAGTCTGCGTATGACTCATCAGGTTGTTCCACATTGGACATCTGTTATCAATTGATTCACATGCTCATTTCCTAACACTTTTTGCTTTATTGTCTTTCTGCAGGTCTGTATCCACCTGTTGAGAAGCTCTTGGAACAATGCGGCAAATTTCAGCTCTTGAACAGATTGCTAAATTTGCTGCTTGCACGGAAGCACAAGGTATATTGTTTTCTCTCCTATTCTGTTTAATTCAGGGATTACATTAATGCAAATGCTAGCTCGAACTTTTAAGGAAAAAAACTTAGATGTCAACTGGTATTGTGTGTAGGTTCTAATATTTTCACAGTGGACAAAAGTTTTGGACATTATCGAGTACTACTTGGAAACAAAAGGCCTTCAGGTTTGCCGAATTGATGGTAGTGTTAAGTTGGAAGAGAGGAGGAGGCAGGTAAAGCAGGCTGTGCCAATGCATTACTGATTACTATTTAGTGTATAAAGTTCCAGACGCATATACGTTGACTGCACTATCTGAAAATACAATTAGGAGTCTCATTTTTCGCCATTGTTACCTTTTAACATCCATTTTAGTCTAACACTGTTCCCACAATTTTGTGCACTATTCTTGCAGATAGCAGAATTTAATGACTTGAACAGCAGCATGAATATCTTTGTTCTAAGCACACGGGCTGGTGGGCTTGGTATCAATCTTACTTCGGCGGATACCTGTATCCTATATGATAGTGACTGGGTAATTCCCTATTGATATTATTGTACTTCAGACTAAATATTCATAGGGGCAATTGCTCTTTTGACCCTATTCTAAAGGATAACTACCAATTTGACTCTACTTTTTCAAATTTACTTATTTGACCCTGCTTTTCAAAATTGAAGATCAAGGCTGACCCTATTCCGTGAAAGCAAGATAACGGTGTTAAGTAAGGGGCAAATTCTCCTTTTTGCCCTTGCTCATTTGACCCTGTTGTATAAAAGTTTTTTTTATTCAAAACTTTTTTACATATTTATAATAAATTTAGTATAGCTTTGATATATTTGAGACAAATTTGATAGATTTGGCTTCATTTGATAAGTTTGGCTTTCATTTGACAAAATTAAATTAACAAAATTCAACATAATTACGGCTGAATTTATATAAATTTTTCACAGCATAGTCTTATTTTTGTCTAACCCAAATTGCAACCAACGAAAAAACAAATAGCAAAAATCCAGCATTGACGTCGGAATCGCCACGGGGTCGCTGGATCTGTGCGTGGTGGCGTGCCCCAGCATAGCGCCGCTCTCTCCACGCGCTGCCGCCGCCGTTGCCGCTTCTCCCTCCGCGCGCAACGCTGCCGCCGCCGCCGCCGCTCCCTTGGCGCATAACCATCGCCGCAGCTGCTCCCTCGTCGCGCACCGCTGCTCCCTCCGCGCATCGCCACCGCCGCGACTGCTCCCTCCGCGCGCGCTGCAGCCGTACCTGCTCCATTCCCCACGCCCGCCAGCGCCGCCGTCGCTGGGGCTGCAACCTCCGCGCCTGCCGCCGCCACTGCCACCGGGGCTGCTCCCTCCTCGCTGACCCATCCGCCACGCCGACCTTTAGATATGAAATAGGGGGGAGTGGATGAGAAGAAATCTGGGTATAAGATCCTTGTATACTAAGGATATTTTTGGAAGTTCGGCTAATAAATATTTTTTTTATTTTTTCTAAACGAAACCCTAACGTGTAGTGGAAACAGGGTTAAACGGCAACTTCAATTTTAAAAAACGGGGTCAAATAAGCAAACTTAAGAAAGCAAGGTCAGATTAGTAGTTAGACTTCAGAAAAGGGTAAAATGAGCAATTGTTCCATATTCGTATTACAGCAAGTACATGTACATTACAAGATGCTTTTGCATGCCACCTGCCTGTTTGAATGGGTGGAATGTAGGCATGTAGCGACTTCTTTTCTCCTGCCTACTGTAACTTTACCTTCTATTAGCTAATTTAGTTGTGATTTGTTGAACTTTTGCCATCATTCTGCAGAACCCTCAGATGGATTTGCAGGCCATGGATCGATGTCACCGGATTGGTCAAACACGCCCAGTTCACGTCTATCGGTTGGCGACATCACATTCTGTTGAGGTGCGTTGGATGATCCTTTATCTTCAAACGTTGGCTACACCTGTTGGATAGTTGCTCATCTTAAGGATGTTGCAGGGTCGGATCATCAAGAAAGCATTTGGCAAGTTGAGGCTGGAACATGTGGTGATCGGGAAGGGTCAGTTTGAACAAGACAGAGCCAAGCCTAATGCCCTAGATGTAATGTTCTTTGTTTGGACTATTTTTTGTAAACAAGTTGTTTCTTCATAGAGGGACACCATATGAACCAAAAGTGGCACTGAAGCAATGCTGACACGTGAAAATCCTCTCTGACAGTGCCATATCTTATGATTTTGCAGGAAGCGGAGTTGCTGGCACTGCTCAGGGACGAGCAGGGCGACGAGGACCGGATGATCCAGACGGAGATCAGCGACGAGGACCTCCTGAAGGTGATGGACCGAAGCGACCTTACAGGCCCTCCTGCCGATGCTGACGCCGCCCCTCTCGTCCCCCCCAAGGGACCCGGCTGGGAGGTGGTGGTGCCGACGAAGAGCGGCGGCGGCATGCTGACGTCGCTCACCAGTTAGCTTCTTCATTCGCTCGCTGTTGCCGTCTATGCATGCCGACCGGGTGGGGTGCCTCTTCACCTGTGCTGATGAGACGATGCTTTTGTGATATATACAATATCCCCCAAGTAATTGACCGACTGGGCGTCGCACTTGCACCTACTGACTAGGAGCAGGAGGTGATGTAGTTGTGTGCTTTTAACTGAAATGCCATTGTTGTTATTGGCTCAGCTGCTGGAATTCATTTTGCAAGGCCAGAAACCTTTTCCAGCAAGCCGTGCAAGGAAGTGGTTTTTGTCATGATACAATTGTCCACCCAGCTTTTGTAAGCAAGCTATGCAATGCGATGCCATAAATAGTTTCTCAAGGTACAATAGGAGTACTATAGTAGTATCAAATGCTCAGACTTTACAATGATTACTAGGTGTGTAGCTCAGACTCTCATGGTAAGAGAAGGTGCAATAGGATGCTCCAAGCTGACGATAGCAGTTCACCGTGGCTTAAAAAAATGAGCTGAAAGCAAAATTAGAAGAGAGAGGGAGAGAGCTGCAGCCGGCGACTAAATTAGCGCCAACTCTTCACGAGCCACAAAGATAATGCAAAGCTTAAGAATTGGCTCACGAATAACGGCAGTTGGCCTGACTCTATGCAAATGAAGAAGATACAATGATAAATAAAATGAAAAGTAATATTTAGAAAACTGTGCACTGCAGCTCACTATCGTGTACCATGTATCTCTAACCATGGCTCTAGGATGATATGAAAATTTTTGGAGCCATCAACTGACTATATATTATTGATCTTGCTCTAATACCGATAGCTTGAATTGGTATGCCCATTGTCCGAACCAATGATTGAGTCTTTTTCATGAAAAGACCCATGATCGAGTCTTTCTCATGAAAAGCGCTAAGGACAGTAGGGGCACTTCTGAAAACAGCGTTTAAATCCCTAAGTAAATGGGGCACTGTTCCTAGAAGTGAGGACTGAGGACAGTAGGGGCTGGCCCACCGTCAGTCACCTTGAATATCCCCTGGAATTAATCCGTTTGTTTTGACATGTAAGTGGGCTAGCGGATTAGTTACTTACACCCTTACCTGGTACCCTAATAAACTACAAGCTTTGCTCTCCTTTCCAGTTCCCACTGTACTTGTTTCTTGGGGACACAATATTTCCGGGCTTTGTTAGTGCCACGTGGCCCCATGTCGCACAATAACCGTATACCAAGTGTTTCTATGTAGTTTTATTTAGGCTAAAAAATATTTATTTTTTATTAAGTTAGAAAATAAAATCTTTAATACCTATAATGCACGTTAACATCATTGCCCTGACCCATATTATTTTGAGGTGGTCATGATTACGATCAAACACTTATTGGAGGTGAAGGGCGATGACCCATGTTATAGGTGGCCATGATTACAACCAAACACTTGTAGGAGGTAAAAAAATAAGCCCATTTTAGCAAAATCAATAAATGAGGAAGAGCGAAACTTTAATTTAAAAAAAAAATAAAATGAGAGGTTTTAAAACATGTTTGAACGCATTAGCATAAACTAAACTATGATAAATTTGGGACCCTAATTTTTAGATGCCATGTTCCGTCGTCTAAGTCGAACATGCTTATCAACATCCCTACTTCGCATGGTTGTTTTAGTTCTAGATTGCATCTACTAATAAAGTTGTTCCACTTATTTGCATCCACCAAGAGTGCAATTTACTCTATATTAGGTTGTTAGAGAAAAACACATTAGTTACTAAAAGGGAGTTGCTAGATTCCTAGAATCTAAAAAACACTTCAATCGAATTTTTGGATAGACAACCTTGTGAAGCAACACAATGCATTTACACAATCACATTGAGGTCGCGCCAAACTCCGAGAATGGTTAGAATGGTCATAGCTCCTCTTTTTCTCATACAAGGAATCTATTTGTACGTTGTAATGGGCCAGTGTCACGACCCAGACTAGCCTTCCAGCAGAGAGCGGTCTTAGAACGTGTCAAATTAACCTGCAACCTGTACCAGTCCTAGGAAACAATGCTGGTACAACAGTGTTAACACCAAAATTTAATAAGATTCTCTAATAGAATCGGTTAAGGAAAGAAGTCAAGTAGACGATGAAAAGCTTATCTAGAAGAGACCGAGTTAAAAAGGAAATCGTGAAGACCATGGCATGACAGTTTAATTTATCTATTAATTAGAAAAGTTTTGTATTTAGGAAAGTTTATGTCATGTTCGATAAGGACTTTATGTTTTTTCTTTTAGCTTTAGAAAAGTTTGTGTCAAATATGTACACCCAACGAGAAGTGAGTTCCGTCATCTTCGCTTGCGCTGGCGTGGCTAAGACTTCCTCGGTCGAGTCCGATATTCTAATCGGGTTGACGCAAGCGTTGCCTATCTGGTATATCATCCCTATCTTTAGTTCCATTACTGTTTATAATCACATCGGCTTAGTTAGGACTTTCTCGGTTAGATCCGATATTCTGATCAAGTTGATGTTTCTTTAAACATAATGTCGCTTTAGATAGATTTGTTATATCCATCACATTAGATAGGTGTATCAGCTCATTGAGTATTAGATTATCGTATACAATCTTGTGTTGCATCAGTTAGGTCCGACCTACTAGATTGTTATTGATAATCTAAGTCTTGTTAAGCCAATAGGTAGATGCTAATGATTCATCGGAGGGTTAGCCGATCTTATCTGATGTGTTAAATTTCTCTTTGATGGTTTTACTATTTTGGTTAAATTTAATACATGACTACTTTGGTCGGTGTACATACCTTGAGTTCGCAACTAAACAACATCAAAGGCAACGGAAGCGAAAAAGTCCAAAACCACAGGCGAGACTTGGGAACTAGGCCGAAACTCTAGAACTGATAGAAGACTGCTTGCTCCTGGAAGAACTCTTTGTCTTCGGGATCCATCTCTTCTTCTTCGAGAACTGAAGGTTTATATGTATATAGAATACAAGGGTGAGTACTAATATACTCAGCAAGCCAGGGGAATTAGGTGTTTAATGCAAACTTCAAAGAATGGCTGCTAAATTTTCAAGTTCCATTTTATTTTCAAATTTTAAAAGTTATTTAATGTGTGCTTCTCAACGGCCTAAGTGAGAGTGAGTCTCACTCTATCAGAGCAGTGTATTTGTGTCGAATTTCATGAACAGAAGCGGCTCTCGGCCGAACTGAAATGTGAGGACTTCCCGAGTCCAGCTATTCCTGACAGCCATTTTAAAACGACTCCCATACCACAACATTCGGTTCACAAGCAGTAGTCAAACAAAAACTACGCTAAGGAATCACCACATACCCGCTCATGACCGTGGGCATGGCTGTTCGAACAGTTTGTTAACCTCTGCAGAGGGGTAAACACTTTACCCACACGACACTACTAACCTGGGTCACCCAGCCCGTGCAAAACAGCCATGTCTGATGACTTTGAGGCTTTCACGACAAGGCATTTCCAAAGCCTACACAGGGTCACTTTATGCCAATAGGAGGGGTCCCACAGACCAACAATAGGTTAGGTCCCAAACCATGCTGTGCCAGGAAGTCCAGGAGTCCTCCCCAACACCACCCTATCGAATCCACTTGTCCCTTGCCATTAAAGTTTCCCTAACTTAGCTAGTTACTCAGCCAGGGGTGTCCCATTTCACCCATGTGGTCACACAGTATTATGCTTGGATGAAATTTCGAAGGAAATGGTCCTTATAGGCGACAACGGGAAAACCACACCACCAGTACGTCTCCCGCACTGCGAGTTTTGTAAACTCGTTTTATTTTTAAGGCACCAACCCAGGCGTCGGGTTTTTCCAATGATTTTGTAAAACCCAAGTTTTACCCATCATTGATCATTTTAAATTTAAGGATAATCATTGGTCCCGATATCCGAAGTTATGAACACCGTGACCCAACAAGGTAGTCGACAAGGGATGTTTGGGTGATTCGAGTAGCAAAGAAGTTAATGCAACAAATAGGTGGGCCTGCCGACTATATTGCAAACTGCGGCCGAAAAATTCATGTGTGACCTATCGATGCACAATTTGGAAATGTAAATTAATTAATTTCAAATTATGGGCTCAATTGATCAAAGATGACTTGCCTTCGTCAAGGTCTTGAGCTTCTTCCCTGAAATCCGCGATCTGCGACTCTTCCAGCTCCAAAGCTACATGTGGAACAAAGAAAACTCAATAAACAGCACAAAAGAAAGTCCTATTATAGAAATCTAAATGTGCCAAAGGCTAGATCTCGATTTATAAAGAATTTTGAAAGTTGAACAGAGTCAATCGGATGAATGGTTGAGGAGATATGAATTTTCTAAGATTTACCAATTTTTTGCTCAAAGGAAAAGAGATTTAGGTATTTCTAGAAAAGAGAGAGAAAATAAAAATAATCCTCGGATTAAATGGGTCGGCGGTGGCACATGGTCCAGAGGAGGGCAACACGCAGGCGCGGTGCACGAATTAGCGCGACGAGACGGCCCAGAGCCAATGGGCGTGAGCGAGGGAGAGAAAGGGCATGTGGGCCGGCGCGGGGTCACGGCCCACACGACGCAGCTCACACGCAATTGCAGGCCGGTGGACGTGGTGCGCCCCGTGACGGCCAAGCGGGTCCCATTTGGCGGCGACTCGGTTCATGTGGGATGGGTGCATGCGGAGATGGGCGATGCCAATTTGTAGACTTGGTGCTGACGGGTATGCCGGTGTGAACCAGGGAGCGACGGGCCCACGCACAGCCTCTTGGCTCTTCATGGACCATGTGTGTGGAAAAGGAAGAGCTGCCGAGGTGGCATCGACGCTGGCCGACGAGAGGAGGAAGAAGAACATTAACTTCATCCGACGGCGAGCGGTGACGGCGTTCTCCGGGAGGCATTCGCAAAAGGAAAAATGAAGAGGATGACACCGAAGTGAAGAGGAGCGCAAGGGGAGTCGAGCCAACGACTCGGATTCGTCGGAATGGACGTGGAGGCGACGAATTGCGACGGCACATCCTGCCGGTCGGCCACAACAGGAAGTTGGCGGCGAGCTTTGGCAACTTAGAGAAGGTGTACGAGTGGGAAGTGAACGACGGGGTTACCGTGACAAGGAGAGGCACCGTGAAGAGAGGCCGGCGGCATGAAACGTGATCGCTTTGGCCTCGGCTAGATGAAGAGGAAGCAGAGGTCGCCGGCGTCCGATCCACGCAATCCCGAGGGCACTAGCTCCTCCGGTGCGCTCCGAGACGGCGGAAGATGGCGAGGCGAGCTTGGGCGCTAGCTCTAAGGCGGCGATGAAAAGAATAGAGAGGGGGAGGAGTGCTACTTTTATAGGCGAGGAGAAAGGCGTATAAAGAAAGGAGGAGTGCTCGGCTGGCGCTAGCTCTCGCTTGTGTGGGCGCTGCGAAACCGGATTCAACGACGCAGATGCGATGGTGGAAGGAGGGAACTGATCGAGCGGCGCAAAGGCGAGGTAGAAGGGGACCAATTCGCATAATGGCGATGACGTCACTGCGCGGAGAAAGGGAGCGCGGGCGTGGGAGGTTATCGTGAGTGAGACGCGAACGCGGTGATGACTCGTATGAGGTGGTGGCGATGAAGGTGGATCGGGCGGTGGCCAGTGCGAGGGGTGCGGATAACGAGGTTCACCGGGGCTTCCGCTCTTTTGTGTGGATCCTAGAAAGTGGCGTGACGCGGTGAAGAATCAGACACGCGGCGAAGGAGTTTGGGCACGGCGGCGGATGAGGTTGAGAATGACGGCATCTGGTGCGAGCCGCGCATGGCACGTGCGACGCGCGTGCGCCCGTGCTAGGCCACGGCTCAACTGGGTCGGGGAAGGGAGTTGGACCGAGAGAAGAATTGGGCCGGCCGAATAGATTAGGAGGATTGGTGGCCCAACGAAGAGAAAAAGATTTGAACTTTCTCCAGGGATTTTGAGAGGGAAAAAAATTGAGAGGAATTTGAGTTGGAATTTGAATTCAGAATCTGGATTGAATTTGATTGATTCCTGGAATTGGGATAGAACTTTTGGCACACTAACATATATTATCAAGTGGCTATCAAGTGGCTAGTTAGCTAACTGGAAACATACAAGTTTTTGCATTTAGGGTTTTGAAGAGATAGTTTTTCCGCTAACGTCACTGGAAACGAGTGTTTCAGCCAAGCTCATATTATTAGGGATGAGCTAGGAGAGTGTGATTGAGGAGTGTGCTACAGGTGGTGGGAGGAGCTAGATGAAACGGGACGACTTCGTATTTAAAGCAGTAGAGATAATTTTGGATTGTTGTGCTTTTTCACTAGGACGATTTAGGATGGTAAAAGTCATTGTGGACTATTGACAAATGAGCTCTCAAGATCTAAATACAGAGGATAAAAACATTGTAGAAACGTTGGGTGTCCCTTAGTGGAAATACTGTTCTACGCTGAACCTTCTCGAATCTGTACGTGTCATCCAGAAGCAGCGGTGAATCTAGGAATTCCCTAGAGCTTTCTGGCAAGCCTAATTAGATATAAACATAAAACTGTACAACAACTTTATAAACCATTTATCATAAACACTACTCTTTATGTTTCATAGAAAAACAAAATTTGATTTTTTATGAGACTAAAGGAGAACGATTTATTAATGAGATGATGGTTGTTTATTATCAACGAAAAATAAGATGTGCTATAGAGTTGTGTTGCTTTGGCTCTATGCATGGTTTCAGAAGTGATGGTTTGGCGCTTGCTCTGCTTATTTGTTGTCATACAATTAACATTCATTGGAACCAACTATTTATGTAAATAATTAAGGAGTAATATGTTGCGTACTCTCTTTGACAGTAACCTAGTATTGAATAAAACATATTCTAATACTATGAATCTAGACAAGCTTTTTGTTTAGATTTATAGTATTAATATGTGTTCCATCTAATATAAGATTTTTATATTTTGGAACGAAAAAGTATGTTACGAAGCATTAGGGTGCTAGTACATGGAGACCCAGCACTTGTCCGTGCTGGCCATGTCCGAGCTCCGTCACTATATCTGTGTAGAAGAGTACAACCTCCTTCCTTGGTTTTAGCTTCATATTTATTTTTTGGAAAAAAAGCAAAACAACCTATTTGAAATGCAATGCCGACCACTTGCATAGAAAAAGCAAACAAGTAAACAACTGTACCATACATACGCCAATTGTCAATGCCGCAAGCCAAATCAAGTTCCTGCACTGACTTACCATACTCGACGAACAGTACCAGACCGCGAAATCCCAGGCTGCTGAACAGTCACCACAGCATACATACGCTACACGTGCATCTATGGGCTTATTGTTTCGCTTATTCATATGTTTATTCGAATCGTTTATTAATAAATAAAAAATTATTTGCGAATAAAATTTTTATATATGTGTTCTTAACGACTCAAAAACAAATATTGTAAAATAAACTACGATGAAAAAAAAAAATCAAAAAATCAAATTTAAAATTTAAAATTTTAACTTATAACTATAAGCATAAGCCAACCAATAAGACCTTCCGTTTACAAATTACACGTACACTCTTCCTTCAATTTTCCTCGAGAAATGAGATAAAAAAAAGTTGTTCATTCCCATCCCAAATCTTTATCTTCCTCTCAGTCGGGTCCACGTCGGAGTGGCGACAGCCGATGTGGCCTCGATATCACAAGTGGCAGCGAGCGTATGCACGCAAACGCAAGTGGCAACCGCTGCTGCCGTGCTCGTTCGCTGCACCGGGCTCCCGAGCTGTCCACGTCGACGGAAAGAAGACGTACCGGAGGATTTCAACTGTAGCGGGCAACAGGCGACTCGTTCCTATGTTCTATAGCTGACTGGTATAGTGGTGGTATATATCATCGTCGTCCAAAAGGATAGGTTCAGAAAAGGCTAAAAGGACTATGTCTGAGAAATAAATAGTTGGTAGTAAGATTATAAGAACCTAAAAGAGATAGGTCTCATAGCTTTTGATTTTTTAGTTTATTTTTTAAATTCTATAACTACGTATTTTTACTGTCTGAGTCAAAACCTGCACCGTTGAAAAGAGCTGAAGATTCGCTGTAACTGTAATCTATTAGAAGCTCCCTAAACGGAACAAAATCTGCCTTCAAATATTGCCGAACGGCAGGATGAATTTTAGTTTTAGTTTCTATGTCAATTTGAGTAAACCGAACTTAATACTGTAGTGATTAGTGTACTAAAGCTGTGTTCGGTAGCCACCTCTCCCAGCTAATCTCCATCATTTTTCGCGCACACGTTTTTTAAACTGTTAAACGTTGTGTTTTTTTTAAATTTTTTATAGAAAAGTTGCTTTAAAAATCATATTATTTTATTTTTTAAAAAATTAGCTAATACTTAATTAATCACGTGCTAATAGACCACTTTGTTTTACGTGCTAGAAGTGAAGGTTGCCAATCCTCACTCTCGAACCGAAAGGAGAGAAAAAGAGAAGATTGAGAAGATACGTAAAACGAGATGAGTCATTAGTGTATGATTAATTGTGTATTAATTATTTTAAACTTAAAAAAAAGATTAATATGATTTTTTAAAATTGTAGGATCGAATAAAACCAAACAAACCTAACAGAGGGGGTGAACGGTAGGATAAACTAAAACCCAAAACTTTTAGCGGAAATAAAAGTTACCCTCAAAATTGACGAAATTACAGCGATCACCTCGCTAGGTCACCGCCGCCCCGGTCAAATCGTCAGGATCCAGAAAAATGCAAGTCGACGAAACTCTTGAAAGTAGATCAACTTTATTGCATCAATATGTATTTACAAGTACATCTAAAACACTCCTCTCACAACTCTCGAACTAGATTGTAGCCTCGAAGCAAACCCTAACTTTTCTCTCCGAAAAAGTAGATATCTTTCTAGCCTCAACCCCTTATCTATTTATACTTAAAATCTCGTACTCAAAGTAGAAATAGAACTCTTAGTTTCACTAGAACTCAAATCCTCACTTTTCAAATCAAATTACAATTTACCAAATTATAATTCTCTCAAATTCCTAAAACCTGCGGTCACAACCGGCCACAAAAATTCACCGAGTCGAACTCGGTCTCCTGCGCTCGCTCCTGGACCAGCTACGTAGCTGAGCCAAGCCGCCTACTCCTGCCTAGGCCTGCACGTCACACTGCTGCCGCTCCTGACCTGCCTGTCAGCAACAAGCCAACCATGCCGACGCACACATGCAAAGCTCCAAGCCAACCAATCAGCTACACATGTACAACATCGGACATGTATGCGTACCTGCATGCCACAGTACCTCATGTGCTGTAGCACCATATACTCCAATGCAATTTCTCAATCCAATCTTCTCCTTCGTGAACACCGAGCTTGCATGCACACCTAGTAAAACTCGTTATGAAGATCTTTCCCACACGGTGTATATCTATCATGTACTATCTCGTATCCAACTTCGTCACTCGGCATACTTGATCGTTTGGACCTTAACTCTTTCTTGAGTCTACTCTCGATCTTACCGTTGACCAAATTTGACCCTCAAGAATCCTAACTTTAGTCACCTTCTCACATGGTATCCCGACCACACTAGACCTCTGCTCCTTCCTGAGCATAGCCCTGGTTCTCACCATTGACCAAAGCTGATCTTAAGTCACCTACATATAATCAGACAAAACAACCGTTTCTGAGTACAGATATTATAACCTGACCCACATTAATCATACGCACTCACACCAACATCCACATATATTTTTAGACCAATGCATCGAATAAATTATTTGCAAAGCCAATTTATTCATCACAAAATATTAATCATGACAATGATTTCAAAAAATAATTTTTTATAATTTTTTTTAAAAAACACATCATTTAACAGTTTTAAGAAACGTGCGCGTGAAAAACGAGAAAAATCTTCTTTCT
Organism: Oryza officinalis; assembly: GCA_008326285.1. Classification (NCBI taxonomy): domain Eukaryota; kingdom Viridiplantae; phylum Streptophyta; class Magnoliopsida; order Poales; family Poaceae; genus Oryza; species Oryza officinalis. The sequence continues at coordinate 25,944,055 of BDMV01000009.1, read as the reverse complement.
TTATCCATGGCTCAAACGCAGCCTAACAGCACTGTCCGTTTTTGAGTGAGAGTGATTAGTGTGATAACAGCAGCAATGAAATGGAAGGGAACATGTCACAGGTGGCATAGAGCAGTGAGCAAAGGCTCCAGTCCAGCAACCGGCGGCACGTACGCCGGCACCAACCGCCAGCCAAGCGTTCGGCGGCGGCGACGTCGGCACCCACGCGTACAGTGGTTGGGCCCACAGCCGAGGATTCACGCAGCGGCCACCACAAGACGCGGGATCCACTGGAACAAGAGGCCGACCGTCTTCTTCCAGCTTTCCTGCCCCGGAAGATTCTACCGAGACATTCATTCACTTCGCCGGAAGCGGACACCCCAAGATTCTGGCCCACACAGCTGCATGCTTGGAAGCCAAGCAGGCAGACACCGGCCAGCTGCCAGTAGCTGACGTCACTGCTGCTCTCACTGCAGCTCTGCAGTTGACAACTTGGCATTGCTTCCATCACAAAGATCTAAAAAACAAGGACAGAGACAGAGATTGTAGATTCTGCTACAGCCTCCTCTCCACAAATCTTGGGAGAAGCTGGAACTAACTTGGGAAAGATTATACACTGTTTTTACTTTTACACATTGCAGCCTCCTGGGTCAAGCTAACAGACTCCAGTCAGCAGAACAGACTCCCCCCAGCTTACAGAACTTGGTGGGGGTGTTGTTCCCGTTTTTGCGGCTGCGAAGAATCAGGGTTGTATTTACAATGAATTGAATTAGGTTGGACAACATTGTACAATGATGCGGTGGGGCTGTTAAGGTTGTCGAAATACCGTCACCGCCTCGAGCTGCCACCCCGGGTGGCGAGGGCGAATCCGCCACGGTCGTACATGCGCTGAATCTCCTCCCGGTAATTGGGGAGCGACTCGTGAGGAAGGGCCGGGGTCAGCTCCACCACGTCCCCCATGCTGAGCTTCCGGTTCAGATCGCTTATGGGCTCGTGGTTAACCTTCGGTCGCAGATCTTCCTTCATGGGGATGCGGTAGGGGCTCCATCTTGGAGTGTTGGCCCCAACTCGATCCATGAGGTTCATTACAGTTGAGTTTGCTTGGAATTCTTGCACAGACATCTGGAATCAGAGACAAACTTAGTGAGAACTATAATCAAAGGCGACACGGTTGCAATTTGTTAGGAATGGATTTAACTGGAGACTGCGCTCACCTTGTCATGTTCCAGTAGGATGACAAATATCGGTCCATCATGGTTGCATTGCCGAGTATATGAGTAAGGGCAGTCTTCTGAATGCATGGGAAATGGACAGGGTGGCCTAATGGCAACACTGTCGCCTAGAGATCGTTCTTTGTTCATCGCTTCACATTGCCATGTAAGCACCCACCTTGCCCATTCCACCATCTGAAGTACAAAGGAGTGCCTACAGGTGCCTTCCTTGTACCTCCAGTGTGCTGCGAATCCATACTCAGCTTGCAGGTGCATCTCTTTTGTACGGATCTGGACTTCAAATGGGTGGATACTCTCGCTCATGACAACAGTGTGCAATGATCGATACCTGTAGAAAGCAAATCAGTACAAAGTATAGCAGAAAGTGAATGAAGAATGGACATATCAAAGTTTAACTCAGCATACCCATTTAATTTTGGACGAGATATGTAGTCCTTAAATCTTCCAGGAACTTGAGGCCATAGTTTATGAACAACATCAAGTGCTCGATAGCAATCTTCCTCCTCCTCAACCACGAGACGCAGACCATGGATATCATGGATCTCATCCATTGTCAAATTCTTCCTGATAATGTGCCAAAACCAGTTAGCAAAAAGACAAAAAATACGGTTCACATCATAAAGTTTTTAAACTGTGAATAACGCAAACAAAAAGCTTTGTAACATACTTTAGCATCTTGTTGTGAATACTGTATAGGCTTTTGTGCCTCCCAGAAAGATTGTGATATGAGATGCCTGCATCCCTCAGACCATTATTTAGTTTATCCACAGCAGATGTAATTAGCACTTCATCAAAGGATTTTGTTAGTTTGGAAGACAGATCCTTGTGCTCTTCTGGATTCAAATGCTTGAAACAAAGATTTTCTAGCTGATCCTTCCAGCTAGCAATCCCTAATCGATTAGCCAAAGGCACAAAGATCTCCATGGTCTCCTTAGCAAATCTTTGTTGTTTAACCACAGGCAAAGCTTCCAAAGTCTTCATGTTATGAACTCGGTCAGCTAATTTTATTAGAACTGCCCGTGCATCAGCCATTGCAAGAAGCATCGTGTGCAATCGATCTGCTTCAACTATCCTGCTTGCTGTGTTATTGTCACGAGCAAGTTTGCTCAAGTGGCTCAACTTTGAGACCTGAACAGATTATATATAAACGTTAGCTTGCAGTGAAAGTTGAGCTGCTGAAAAAATGGCAGAGAAGATCGAAGCCAACAATTTGACACAAGGCACAGACATTGTTTGCACATAAACATGCCATATAATTGTTGTGACGATGGAATTTGTTTTCTCTGTGCACAAAGCTATGATGTATTTCACTAATATATTGCAAATTGTCACAAATTCATAATAGGGGAAATAATGCTACAGAAAGTGATCAAGTAAAACGCTAAACTTGATACCTAAGCTACTTGAACATATCACAAGTCGTACATTGATCCAAATGGAGGAATCTTTATTGGTGAGGGCTGTGATTATAAATGTCTTACATAAAAAAAAGGACACATGACAATTGACTTTAAGTATAAAAAGGGGTAAGCCATGATAATTCAGGTCAAATAATTCAAGTTGGTCCAGCCAACAGCTTGATGATACAAAAGAAGTTCAATGTCCATATTATCAAATTCATTAACCAATCCACTAGGAACAATTATCAAAATCCAAGGAAACCGGAGCACGTACCCCCTCAACAAGATCAGCCACCCCGGCACCGAACATGTGAAAGATGTGATCATAGTCTATGAATGAATCGTCAATGGTGTCATGAAGAAGCCCCGCAGAGACGACCGCCGCATTCGCCCCAATCTTGGCCAGCAGAACAGCAGTCTCTACACAATGTTGCAAGTATGGATCGCCACTCGCCCGGGTCTAATCACAGAAACAAATCACAAACTGAACAAGATTTAGTGACTGATGCAGAACAGTGCAACTGTTATAGACTCAATAGCTGAACATTGGAGCTCGCGGTTTGACCTGGCCGCGGTGAGCCTTCTCGGCCTCGAAGAAGGCCTTCACGACGAGCTCCTCGTGGAAGATGCGGTGGCGAGCCTGGGCACTGGCGAGGAGCTCTCGGGCGTACGGCTCGCAGGAGGGGCTCGCCTCCGCGAGGTTCTCGTCGAGCTCGAACGCGAGCTCGCCGCCGCCGACCTCCGACCGCGGGCTGGGGGCCGGAGCGTAGTCAACGCAGGAGCCCAGCGCGTTGCGCACGAAGCCGGCGAAGAGCCGCTCGCGCTCGCGGCCGGCGAGCCACGACGCCGGCGGGCTGCGGGATGCCGGAGAGGACGACGGCCCTTGGAACACCGACACGGGGCTGTGGTGATGGTGGTGGTGGAGGTCACGCCACTTGAGCAGCGAGGACGAGTGGGAGTGGGAGTAGGAGTAACCGCCGGCGAAGCCAGGGTCGTCGGATCTATCTTGCCACAGCGCGCCGAGCTCGTCGTGCGCCGGGGCACGAGGCGGCGAGGCCGCCGCGGCAGGGGAGGAGAAGAGGCAGGACAGCCCGCCCGCGACGGCGGACGGGCGGTGAGAGGTGGCCGGCGGCGGGGGCGCCGCTGTGGAGCAAGGCGGCGACGAGCCACGGGAGCTCGGATCAAACTCCGAGGAGTAGACGGCGCCCGGTGGTGGGCTGGTGTAAAGGGAAATCGCCGGCAACGACATGGCCGCCTGAACCCGAGATCCCTCCGACGAGCTCGAAACACGCGAACTCGCAAACTAAAAAAAACACGAATTTGATGTCAAGATATGATTTTGGCGAGGCGAGCTCGATGCATTCGGGGTCCCTACACCAAAATCGAATGAAAATGGCTAGCTCGAATTGGGTGAATCGAGGCCAAAATTTGATCTTGGCGTGATTGGATTCGGCGAATTTGGATGCTGCCTCCCGCGGGACGAGCAACGGCAAGGGGGTAGAGTAGAACTGGGGAAATCTTCTTCGCTCTTGTGAGCGCGGGTTGCTTCTACTGCTGCGTTTGCGGTGTGGATTTTTGTGAGGAATCTGGGACCCTTGCCCCCTGTTATAGAAAGGCGGCCGGTTTCTGAAATGTCTCTATTGCCCCCCTGCGACGAATCTTCCATCATTTTGTTACTCCCGCGATTAACCTTTGTTTAACCTCACTTTGTCAATGATTCAGGGTGCATACTCGTCAATAAGCATTGCCCACTTAGCAAAATTGTGTTACCTCTGCCACAAAATGGTTCGATTTTTTCTTTATTTTTTCAACTTCTATCATGTTGTTTTTTCATACACGTTTCCTAAACTATTAAATAGCTTTTTTTTCATAAAAAAATTCCATATGAATGTTGCTTTAAAAATTCATTTTTTATGGTTTTAGCTAATATTTAATTATTACCAGTTATACGCTAATCCACCGTTTTATTTTGCGTATCAGGAGATAAGGGTTTTCAATCCTCCCAAAAACGCAGCCTAATGTAGTAGCCTAAAACATATAAAAGTTAATCTTTGCTATTTACCTGCTCATACTATCCCTACTATCTATCGGTTATATTATAGTCCAGGCATACACCTCATCCATCTCAAAAAAGCAAACAAGTATTTATACCCTTAAAAAATATTTTAGACGAAAGGATAGTATCCATATATTTTATTACTTCTGTCATAAAATAAGTACACTTTTAGCATTTAAAAGGTAAATTATCAGGAAAGAAAAAATATTGTGGGACTGAGTATTCATCCAAATTAATAGTTAAAGGTTATCATCTCTTGGAACGGATGGAGTAGTATTTTGCCGCATATCCTTTTTATATTAGGAATTTTTTTATTTTTTTGTGTGGGAGAAATATTGTTGGCAAAAGGTTTTAAATTTTTGAGAGAAAACTGGAGGGCAAAACCAAAATGTTGAAGATCTTAAATTATCAGTCTAATCGATTGCAAAAGTTGGGTTGTCGCCTAGTTAGATAATTGGCATCTAATATCTGTAGTGGTGCTACTGTAACTACTACTTTAGGCCTAATCTTTGGACAAATCGAGATATGCCTTTTATTAAAGTTTGCCCGGCCCTATCCAAAACTTGATGCTCCACTGGCCAAAGATAACTGGGGTGATGCGATGCCATTGCTCAACTGATAAACCAAGGGAACGCAAATATCATCGCAAAGTTCTATCTAGAATGTATTAATCCACTGGACCGGGAGGAGTGGTGGTCATTTTCTAATCCATCCTGTATATTTCTCCACTGGCACTTACATGAACCTTTTATTCGACAACGCCATTGGCAAATGCCTTTTACTTCCTATATGACAAAATTCTCCACTAAGCAATATATAAGGAGAAAAGATTATACCTAACACTGCAATCTTTTTATATCCTTGTTTTATGATTGCCACTGGAAATAAAGAACAGTTCGGCACAAACTGAACCCAATCATCAGATGCCACTATTCCAAATTATGTAATGTTGTTTAGCGTAAGCTTTCAAACATGTGCAGAACCCATCGAACAGCAGGTGCGGCACTATTTGTAAAACGGGCAACGCGGGTCACTTACACACACTAGAATTAATTATAACAGGTACAGCTACTGATAGTGATTAGTAGGATATTTAAGCGCCACTGAAACGGAGACCTTCTCCTGACCTGTCAATAGAAGCTTCTTGCATGATCTTCCTACTACAATTCTTCTGCTACTCCACTTTCTAGAGCATGGACTTCCCTACTTCAGACTCCGGAAAAAGGAAACTCAGTATAAACATCTTTGTATGTAGGAGTACCTTTCTAGTTCCTGTAGGTTTGTAGGGTGGTTCTAAGTTGTAGGCAGGGAAGGAAACCGTGACGAAAATTTCGGACGATACTTGAGTATTGTTTATGTAAAACTAGTACTGTTTTCGACCATTTTCAATTCTATATATGTAGATTGATTTTCTAGCTTTATATTATAGTTGGTACTTGACAATTAAATTGGTAAGTCCAGAAATTACTGACCAACCGAGAATCGCTTCCGAGAAAATGGTATTGTTTTCGACCATTTTCACATTCTTAGATGTAGATGAGATCTCCAATTCATGGATGCGTATTGAGTTTTTGTGTATGTTTTTCTTTCTTTGTTGTTTTTACCTTTGTAATGGCTGAGTACACCTTTGTAATGGTTGAACTGCGCTGCGCTAGTGAGCATTCGCTTGATGGAGCAGAGTCGAAGCTGCTTGGGCGGGTGGCAAGCACAATAACGATAACCCCCATTAGCTTATGTTTAGGCAGCGTGGCTTGGTGTGGCCAGAGGAGCAATGTTGTTTGCCTTTGTGGTGACGTTTTGTGTTGGGGCGAAGTCGATACTGTTGTGGGATGACGAGTTGTGCTGGGACGGTGCCATTGAAGCTGGCAAACGATAACCTTCAACGCTTTTCATCCTGTTGACGCAAAGGAAATCGACGACTGAGAGAGCTAAAGGCAGAAGCCTAATCCAGTCTAATGTGGATGCTTGTGGGCGTCGTCTTTTCTCTTGAGGACATCATTAAAGTGACCTTCTTGTTTTTCTTGTCCTTCAGTGAAAATATAATTTGATGTTTAGATGGGCGTTAGCACTATTTTTTATAATGTTTCTTTTTTGGAGGGTTCACTCAGAAGTTCTGCTCCTCAATGAGATTGTTTGTAAGTGGTTTGAGAATTGTCCGTCATAGGAAGTCAAAACCGTTCGTCTGTCATGAGTCTGACAACGATGACTTGTGCCATGTCCTAGTTATTTTTGTTGCCATTGTTTTTTTAAAAAAATTTGCTCATCGTGCGGATTGTTGGTTTTCTTTTACTTAACCGTTTATTTGTTAAGTTTGTAACTCCGGTTTTTTTATAAATTAGATCATCTCTCCTTCTTAATATATTATCGTGGTTTGAAAAAAGAAGGCTGAGTACACCTTATGTGCAGAATTCTTAACACCATTTTATCTCTGAATAAACCTTCATTAAAAGAAATGTAGTACGCAAGACAAAACTGCTCTATGAATACCTTTATTTATTTTACTACGTTGTATAGACAGGGGGAACCGAGTGTCGCACTGTCCGTAGTTTTGTTTCTGATCTGACGGAAGCTCTGAAAGTCTGAACCGTCGGCAAGAAGATAAACACAACCGGCTAAGGAACGTGGACGCGTGGAGCGGCCTCGTTGCCTCCGCGCGCAGGCCGGCGGGCCGATCCGTCGGGGCACGCGTCGCGCGCGCTCCGGAAGCTCCCGCGCCCGCCAGGACCACGTGGCTGAGGCGAGCGGTTCAACCGCGCGCGAGGTTCCGGTGGCCGACGCGCGCGTGTGCTTCCTCCCGCGTGTGGCGGTGTTTCGGCCGCATACGCCGCGCGTCGCGGGCCGGCGGGATTTACAGGGGAAAACGTGTGGGAAATGTACGTATGACTAGTCCGCATACGTAGCGATCTCGGCTCGACCGGCCGTTTACTTTAGCCGGCCCGGGGGAAGGACGAACGAAATGTACGCGCGGCGCCGGGAGGGGAGGGGAGAGGAGAGGAACGGATACTCGATCGGATAGTGACACGGATACGGGGGGGAGCTCGGGGCGCGCACGTACTGCGTATCTGTTAGATGCGTGCTCCCTGTGCCCGGTTTCTGGTTTGGTTTCTTGACCGGTGAAATGGATTTTACCGGCCTGGTTGGCGATGGTGGCAAGCATTGTTCGTCTGTTCCTACTCCACGGGCAGAGCATACGTGCACGATAGGATCAAGTTTACAGAAAAAATAAGGAGAAGGAAGAAACATGATTACATGATTAATCTTCAAAAATGAAATAAAAATGGTCAACTATGAAATAAAAATGAATTAAAAAATTTGTTGAAAAAATGGAATAAAAAACAATATAGTTTTTCGGTTTTTATTGTCGTACTGCCTGAATGTCAACTTTTCCGTATTGTCTATAGCAAAAGGTCTCACCATGTTTCCCCTGTTCCGCAGGGAATATTAAAATAGTCAATGGTTGGTAGGATACAGAAAATTAAACCATCCACATATTCCTGAGTATTTTTCCTTGTACAATAAATAAATAAATAATGTAAAAACAAAAAGGAAACGTCAACGGGAGTTGAGCGACGCAGAATACTGTCGTGGGCCAAAAATTCTAGTCCAAAAACTGTGTTCGTTTGAGGCCTTCTACAATACAGCGTATTATGAACTCCATATATCTATTATATAAATCCATTCCTAAACCGTCACATAGCATTCTATAAATGTTTTTAAGCCGTTACATGACACCCTAATAAATCAGTGGACTCAATATTTTTAACTATTAAATTTATCTTAAAAATTAAAACCCTATAATCCATCTCCCTCTCCTCTTCCCATTGGCCCATATTCGCATACTTAGTTTCCTCCACTTCTACCGATGGCCCCAAGAGAAAAAAGCCAAAAAAAAACATGTACAAATATTCCAAGAAAAATCGAAAGAAAAGCATATGTATGTACGTACCCCGGGAAAAAAAAGGCAACAACAAACGCACTATCGACGAAAAAACAAAAAGAACATGTACTTACGTACATAGCTAGGCACCTACCATCTAAAAAACAAGCGTTCAATATGGTTATTTAAAACATAGCACATCTATCTTGAAAAAATATTACATGACATATTAATAATATTTTAATTAAAAATTATCACATGTGATCGTATTACAGCCTTTTTTATCTTTTCTCAACCAAATAGTGTAACAATTACTAAACACCACTTACATTTACAAACATTGTTCTTCACTTTCTCTTTCAATAGGCCCAATAAAAATATCTTAAAAAAAATAAAGGTCTCTTCCCCTTCCCCTTCCCCTTCCCTCTCCCTCTCCCTCTCCCTTCCCTTCCCCTCCCCTCACATGAGCACATCACTGTTCGCTTCTCCTTTGGCTCGAACTATGCCCTCTTCATCCTTCTCCTCATTCCTATTTATAGAAGAGAGGAGAGAAGAGGGAAGAAAAGCGGGCTACAGATTTGTGGCTAGTTGCAACGCGTATTCTGAAATATTGTGTGTACATGAGAGGTGGCCCAAGTACTAATGATATAGTGAATATTTATCTGAAATTATTGTATACTTAGATTATTAGGTCTCGTTCTAAACTCCTACAACAAGATTTAGATTATTCCTCGATTTCCGTTAGCATGTTTTTTAAACTACTGAACAATTCATTTTGTGTAAAAACTTTTTATATAAAAATTGCTATAAAAATCAAATAAATCCATTTTTCAAGTTTTTAATAATTAAAATTTAATTAATCATGTACTAATGACTTGTCTCATTTTACGTGTGTACTTTATATTCATCCTTCTTGTAGTAAATTCGAACGGGACGTTAGACTAGCTATATAGATATAGATGATAGCAATAGAATATTCTATTAAACTTGATCTAAGTGTTTCAAACGTAAATGTTAACGCGCGGGCTAATTTTTAGTTGTATTTCAAAAGCAACCTTTACAAACAGAATCACTCGATAATAACAGCATCACTTTACCTCTACCAAATCGAACTCACACTGGACACCCAGAAAACGTTCACAGCACAGCAGCACGCACGCACACAAATCGATCTCCAATTCTCCAAACTCACATCTGCCTGTAACTCCTCCGTGGCCGCAGGTTGTACCTCCGGCCAGCCGACGTCGTGATGGAGTTCTCGCCGACGACCTCCTCCAGCGAGGCGCAATGCCTCCGGCAAGGAGCGAACACCACCTGCCGCTGCTCATCCTCCGGCAAGACGTAGCTCGGGTCCGCATTGCTGTCCACCTCGTCGAACACCCACGAGTAGTCCATCAGGCTCCTCTCGCTCTCCGCGCCGCCGTAGGACAGCATCTTCTCGCCGGCGGCGGCGGTTTCCTCCAGCGCCCGGACCTTCTCGACCAGTGTCTGGAGCAGGTGATGGTTGAGTAGTTCGTAATCCCTGAAGAAAATTTACAGGTTAATTCATTACCAGGAGATTGAGATGAATCACGAATGCATGCAAGATCTGATTGTGATGCACATGGACTGGATTTGGTGGTTACCTGAATGTGAATATGGCATGCAACATATGAGCAGTGGCAAGAGCAAGGAACACTGATCTCACAAGGAACACCTTGGATATAACCCAGAATTGCTTATCGATGTCGTCGGCTCCGAGCTTGATCAGGCCAATCTCGAGCAGAAGCGTGATGCACAAACCTGCCAGGGGAGCACAAAACAATAGCAACTGAGCATTTACAAGGCGTAAATACAGGTAGTAACTGCTAATAGTATGTGAAAATCCTGAGATGTTATTTTTTACCAAAGTAAAGATGTCCCCTGATGCTGAAAGTTTGCTTCGCGCTTGTTAGCATGTAGATGAGAAACACGATGCAGCAGTAGAAGAAGAACGCCTTGATGAAACGTGACTCGGCTAAGATGGCGTTGTGGAGGATGTAAAGTTTGTCCAGAGCAGAAAAAATGTTGGCCTGTTTTGCTCTGAACTCTTCCTGCAGGCCAAAAAAAAAGATCAGTTGAAAAAAAAAGTCAATCCTATGCCTACTCATTGATCATCGGTAAGCAGTCAAAGAAAAGGAAAACTATTCTCGTTTTCTGATCTAGAGGAGGAGTCAATAACCTGAGCTTCTAGTATTGAGTGTGAATTATGAATCAGGTGTTCATGAGCTTGCCGGATTTCTTCCTGCCTGGACAATAACTCTTCCTGCTGACGCTGGCCAAACTGTGCAAGTTTTTGCACTGTCTCCCTGGAAATTACAGTCATAATCAGTATCTCCTGTTTTACAATTAAACTAAAAAAAATGGAAGCGAGAAGTTGAAAGATACCTGCTTTCCTCAAGAGCTTGTGCCTGAAAGCTGTACAGATTATTCAGACCGTCCATGGCCTTACTCTGTCCATCCAAAAGTTGCATCTGATTCTCCAATGACTTGCCTGCCACACTCCCAATATCATTAGCAGTGCTCTGCAAATCTTGCATCTTGGTGGACATGGAATCGCCAACAGTTTTGATCTCCCTCTGAATATCAACAGCCTCTTCCTTCAGCTTATCCATCCCATTGCCAAGGCTCTCATACGACTCCTGAATGCGCGACATGCCGGCATCGATCGTCTCCCTCATCTCGGTTTGCCCTTCTCTGAGCTTTGCCTGGGAGGCTGCGATCTCCTTGGACTGCTCAAAGATGGCCTTGGAATGTGCCAGCACGTCGTCGATCTGTTCTCCGACATTCTTCGACGTCTCTGCGAGATGATCTGCCTGCATTTCGATCGACGAGAGCGTCTCCTGAACTTTGCGTGATTCTTTTATGATCTGGTCTGACCTCTCCTCGATCACCTCCAGCTTCTCCTCGGCTGACTTGGATGTCCTTGTCAGGTCGTTGACAAGCCTCTCTGTGCTATGCTTGAACGCTTCAGCTCTAAAAAAATCAACAAAAAGAAAATTTCAAGAAACAGAAGTGTATAATACTAAAACATATGAATTGCAACTGAAAATGGGAGAATTGCACTTACTGCAATTGGTGGCACAGGGTGTTGGTCTCGAGGAAGAACTCGAGGAACACCTGGTCCTCGGAGACGCCGAGCCTCTTGCGGCAGTGCACCATGTCGGAGCCCTCGCCGCAGTTAGGGAACGGCGGCCGGCCGGAGTCCTCCTGGAAGCAGCTGCTGAGGTGCCACGCCAGCCGCGATTGCTTCTCCTTGTCGGCCATGATGTCGCCGCAGCTGGCGAACAGCCTCCGGTACGCCTCCTGCCAGCAGTTGCTCGGCCCGGCGAGCTTGTTCCTCGCGTTCTCCAGCAGCTTCACCGCTCTCGGGTCGTTGGCCCCGTCCATCGAGAAGTCGGCCACCGCGCCGTCCAGCTCCAGCATCAAGGCGGCGCGCTCGCCGGCCGTCGCTGATGACGACGATGAGGAGAAAATGTTCCATGAGAAGCCGCTGCTCCTCCCAGGGCACAGCCATATGCAGGCCAAGATCAACAACAGGACAAGCCCTGCGTTTCTCCTCATGGTGAAATCGGTGAACTTTGCACCGGGCAAGAAGCGATCTTGGTGAGTAAAATCACGGGTTAATTGCAGTTCCTGCCAGGAAGGAACAATCAAGAAGGCAAGAATTAAAGCCTATTCATCTGATGCAGATTGTTACGCCCGTGTTAATAACATTCTGAAATTCTTAAACCCAAAGACCCCATCGAATTGAATCACCGAATTGAACAGAAAAGGAATTACTCCTAACTTGCAAGTTTGAGCTACCAATTGTTCAGACTAAAATTAAGCACGAGATTAATCGAATCCAGTAACAACCTAAATTCCTGGATCAAATCGCCGGAGCAAGACGCAACAAGGAGCACTAACAAAATAGCTGCAACTTTCCCATGCGGTGTGAAGGGCTCCCTGATAAGTAGCACCCGGTGTTCCTTAGCCGGCAAGCCAGTGATCCAGATGAGGCTGTCACATCACATGCAGGGGAAGATTAAGATAGAATCAAATGTTACCCTAAACTAAACCAGGTTTAGGACTTGTGACACCGGAGATGACAGCGACACGCACGCAAATACACGATGAACAACACTGAACTAGATATCCCATATCAGTAATGGTGGTTTCCATTTGGAATGTGCTAGTAATCGAAGTGTGGAACGCTACTTGGATGCAGGGTTTCAAAAACCGCCGGGGGCCCGGTTACCGCCACCCGGTGGTACGGCGGTTACCGGCGGTAACCGCGCAAAACCGCGACAAATTTACAAATCGAAATTTGAATTTAAAAATTCGGGCAAACCGCGCGGTTTGGCGCGGATGTGTGACGGGTCGCACAGTAACAGGCCGGCCCATTTTTTTTTCTTTTTTCAATTTTTAAATTTATTCTCCGTTTTGCTCTCAAATTTAAATAAATATTACTCTTTTTTGAGAAATTTCTTCACCATAAAACACTACAAATCAAGCACTACCTTCACCATTTTTTTGATTTTTTTCTTTTTTTTTAAATTTTTGAATTTGGACGAATTTTATTAAACCGTACCGCGCGGTACGGGTAACCGTACCTCCGCGGTACGGACGATAACCGCGCGGTTATCGGTGGTTTTTCACACCCTGCTTGGATGCCAAGTTTGAACGGTGGTATACAGATCTCCTGCCATTTCTATGTTCCGTTCCCAGCAAAAAAGATCTGTTGATCTCTTGGTCAGTTTAATGACAATTTAAGTCGGTGCTAATTTAAGTCGGTGGCCTGCATGCACTGGCTTACACCACAAGATTGACACTAGAATCTTTTTTTTAAAAAAAGATTCCACACTAGGACCCACCATGTCAGTGACGTAGAACCAATCAAATCTATGTTCTTTTCAACTACTTTTCCGTTCCTAAATAAGTTTATTTGTAGTTTCTCTCGTTTATCCCAAAATAAATATATTTTTTAGGCATTATTGTATCGGAGAGTTTGTGAAAGTAGAAAATAATTTTATTTGGAGTAAATAAAGTAAGAAATAATTATATTGAGAGTTGATAAAGTAAAAGTATTTTAGTTGATAAACTTATTTTGGGACGGAGGAAGTACCAAAGTCCTAAACTATTTGACTTTTTCAAAAACTTTCTACATATAAATTTTATTTTTTAACATTTTAACATTTAAATTATTCGTTTGTGTGATTAAATAATTGCCATCTAAATTAAAATATAATTGCTAAACTGTCATGATTTTCTGAAAAAAAACTGGCAACATGAGCCGGCGAGAGATTCTGAAAAGTTCGGAACGAATAAGAGAAGTTTCCATTGCATCGGCGAGAGAGAAAAGAAGAAATATCATGGCATTTCATTCGAAAAAAAAGAAGAGCACCAGACAACAAGCAGAGAAAAATGGTGGAGGAACTCACCTGCCGGCAGAGGCGAACCAGCCCGTCTGCCTGTTGAGCGCGGCAGGAGGCGAAGCCGTCAGAAGGGAGAGAGGCCACATATGTAGAGGTTAAACCGGCCGTGATTTTTAATGGCGATACGCGGTGAAATCACGCGCTGGTTAACTTGAAACGGCGCGAACGGCGAACCTCCGCGTGAGAAAACGGACGCAGAGATCAAGAGGCGGCAGCAGCGGCCGTACCGCGTGCTTTGCATGCGGTTAGTTGGGATGTTAAAATTTTGGCAACTCCTTACGATCGTTCGAGTGAGAGTTTCACAGTTCACACACACAGAAATACATGTGTTCGGTACAACTACAACCGTTCGAATTGGCAAGGTTTGCATTTTTGTTTGGAGATGCTACATCATGGGCAAAAAAGTTAGTTCACATTTCTGTCCATTTTTTTCTTTTCTGTTTGTTTGAAGGATCCTAAACTTTCCAAGAATTTCACAGGAACAAGAAAATGTCACCCGTGTTCCAAACGGATCATGAAACATTCACTGCGGTGAACTGAACTGAACTGAACTGAATTGAACTTCAGAGAGTAGAGAAACCGTTTACAAATCAGTATGCGACCAAATAATTACTTCTCAGTTATGCTTCCGGAACCTTGAAACCTTTGACCATGCCCGACCTCGAAGCAAATCTGGTTTAGTATACTCACATGGTTACGTCAAGGGCATGTCATCCCAAGATGGAACAACAATACTAACCTATTGGATTGGTGAATACAAGTAACAAGCAATCCGGAAGCAATAAAACACAAAAGGCTCAAATCAATCTTCTTGCTCACTGCTTGGGAAATCTGAAAGAAAAAGAACGCAAGAATCTTTAGAGGGGAAGAGTCGTTAGTTTATCAAATAATCATTCGCATCCTTGAGTTGGTAGGGTCTTACTGACACAAAACACATTGAAAGAATGTTGTCATGAGGAGTAAGGAGAGCTGACGTGCAAATTTATTTGTACTCAGGCATGTACACCTTTTTCATTCTCTTTCGGCCTTTTGGCTGTTTGTATTTGAACCCCTTCAATCAATATAACATCAGTTCAATCTGACTTATCGTTCGGAAAAAAAAAGAGAGTAGAGAGACAAGACATAATAATAATGTACACATGACCCACAATTTCGTAACTGCACTATGAAATATGAATAGGCCATTCTGTCGCATAAATAGGAATTTACAGCCATGAAATGAGTACTCTGAAACCCCAATTGCTGGATTACCTACGCAACCATACAGGAGAAGATTACATGCACTGGGCTAATTCCTGTCCTTATGATCTTATATTCACAAGAAAGTTTCAGTTTCTGTATACCCATCTTCATCCTTGGGCAGAAAAATATATTATTCAGGCCAAGTAAATTGACAGCGATGGAACTCATCCGTGGGCACCTCATGCAACAATAGGGTAGGATGCACAAGTAGCAATACCTGCATGATTTATATTCAAGTCAATATTGTGATGCAGTGTAATATATCCAGCGTAACAAGTGCGATATCAGTTCATCGTAGGCATGGACGTCCATATGGAAAACTTACCGCACATATTCTTGCCCATTTCCATCTTGAAGTAACCATTGTCACCCCAGTCTGCGCCCCATGAGTTCTTGATGAGCCAGTAGGGAACGCCATTTTCGACACCATACCCAACGGCCAGAACAGCGTGGTTCACATCCTAGTAATAGCATAAGAATTCGCAATTTTAGGGCATAATTGGACTGCAGTTATACAAAGAAAACTCGACATGAACAAATCAAATCATGAACTGTAAAATGAGCTAAAGCTCTTGTACACTCACCATAGGAGAAGTTCCACAATGGTCACTTGTGTAAACTCCACTCTTGTACATCCTAAAACCGTCGATCACCTGAAAGGCAACACTAACTGGACGAACAAGTCCAACAGCATTCTTCAGCTCATCCTCAGCACCCTTACCACAACAATAACAAAAAAAAAAGATCAAAAAATCAGAACAGTTCATTCTAGATATGCCCATCAAACTTTACAACGGGGTTCCTTACCAGGGTGATGTTAACGGAGTCCAAAACCTTGACTCCAACGTTTTCAGGCTTGTAATGACAGATGCCATTGACACCCGTGTAAGGGTAAGCCTCTTCAGTGTCAAGGCCACCATTGTATTTGATGTACTCAAAGGCCTGAGATGGTAGGCCTCCGCTGCATCCGAAATTATTGTATGCAGTAGCACAATCAACCAGCTGCTGCTCAGAAAGAGAGACAGGCTTCCCAGTGGCCTGAGTATATGCTGCCTCAAGAGAACCAGTGGTGCTGCCAGAATAAGAATTAAAGGTCACTCAAATGATCTGATTATAGGACACCCCCCACCCATGGCTTTCCTTTTTTCTACTTTGTCTGCTATAATGGAAATGAGACACCTTTTCTACAACGGTCACATTATATAAAGTTATAATCGAAAGTAACATCAGGAACATTTTCAAATTTCAACATAGGTTTGTCAATTGGTTTGTGAAGCATATTTGCCAGTATACTTGTGGAGTAACAAGAATATATGGCAAATGGACGAATAGTAACAGAATAAATTCATGAAAGATATATGATGATTGAATTGTATGCTTATTTGAGGTAGTGACCGATACAAGTCAATAGACAGGAGATATAAAAGGCTCCATTATCAGCAACCGAAACAGATTATGCAAGCAAGACTAGGTAGACAATAATGTCAGTTGCTCTATTATTTAATTACTTGCATGTCACACGAGTGCAGTAGTTTAAGTCCCATGCTTAACATTTTCAAATATTTTTGTAATCGTTTCTGTGGTGAAAGTTCTCCAGTTCTCAACTACTGTACTCGAGAGCTAGCAATCTCCAGCTTAACCGACATATTGATCTGCCAGTCCCCATTCAACGTAGTTTAAAACTATTTACCAAAAAGCAGCACAATTGGAAAGTGCATCCACCCCGATTACTTTCAAGACCATATGATTGAATCAAAGTTTCTTAGTCCTGACGCCAGACAAGCAAGACTCCAACTGGTACTTCCTGTCTGATAACATAAGCTTTTTACCCGTAATTTCGAAACTCCAGCTCGATAATCATCAAAGCAACCCCCGATTGTTAGCACGCTTTACCGTAACTTTTTTTTTATAAGTTCAGTAGTTCAGGGCAGATATTTAGAAAAACAGCACGGACCCTTTCTTCTTTCTTTTTCGATGGACTCTATTATTATTGACATAACAGGATTACTAATACATGTTGCACCTCAAAAGATACTACTAAATTACTAATACAATTTGCATCTAGAAAAATACTGACCCAGTTTGCACCAGAAAGTAGTTCGTGATTCGTTAGTAGTTACCTGAAGGTCCAGCAGGAGCCACAGTGGCCCTGGTCTTTCACGGGGCTCACGATCCCATCCTCCCTCCAGTCTTTCTGCAGTAGCTCAAAACAATTAGAAAAAGAAAAATCCTCCATCATTCAGTGATAGAACGTCCAAAATGCACAACCTGATGGGACCGATTAGCATGTAAGGACACACTGCATGGCCGGATCAAGCGACACAATAAGCATGCAAGGACCACACTCTTGCGAGTATGAATGCCATACACTCACAACTCACAATCGCACCTACAAATACGGGCAGAAATGCTGTACAGTACAGTACAATCCCTCATAAAAAAGATGGGTGATTTCCATTTTTCAGAAAACCAGCCAGGCATAGCAGGCTCGTTGTTCGTAGCAGTAACTACATCATGTGCAGAGGTCACAGAAGAAATTAAGTGGTCATTAAAAAATGTTCTTGTCGGGGTATAGAAGCCGCAAGGACAGTAACACGTGGTAGGGCCAACCAATCGAGCGAACGCTACAACGATGAGCATGCAAATCTTGCTGCTTCTTGCAAAGCTCAGAGTTCAGATCAGAAAATCCTCTGAGCCCAGCTCACGCATGGCGGATGATGCAAGAATTTCCCAAGAAACAATTCCCACATGTGTGGCTACCGTTACTACTACGTCACAATACAGCTTGGCACTTACGGTCTCCGGGAGAGTGGCGGCGTCACGCATCCGGTGGTTGCCGGCGAGCGTCGCCGAGCAGTTCTGCGCCGCGCCGAGCCGGCTCGCCTGGAACTCCTCCCAGCTCATGTCCGCGAAACCTGCAAGCGCAGTGTGAGAGGGGCCAACCCAGCAACGGACGGCAAGGATTAGGAGGCTCTCGGGGTCCTACGGTTGATGCCGAGGCGGTACGGGAGGCCCCTCCGGTTGGTGGAGCGGACGAGCTCGAGGCTATCGGAGAAGATCCGGAACCGCCGCTGCACCTCCGCCGCGTCCTCGTACCTCTTCCCATGCCTGCGCGCCGGGGAGGAGATCGAACCGGAAGGTCAGGACGACGAAGACGAATGGCCGCGGCGGCGGCGGTGGGTGGGTGGGGTGCAGGGGGAACGGGGCGGCGCTGACCTGACGGCGAAGCGGGCGAAGCGGAGGGCGTCGCGGGTGCGGCCTAGGGCAGCGAGGACGGTTGACTCGAGCGCGGAGGCGGCGTGGTCCGTGACGGAGCGGATCGGGTTGGAGTCGTCGAAGTCGGAGGAGGAGACGGCGGCGGCGGCGGTCGCGGCGAGGGTGACGACGGCGAGGAGGAGGAGGATGCGGCAGTGGGCCATCCCGCCGGCGATGGTGGCGATATTTTTTTACTGGTTTTGGTAGGAGAGTGGACAGTGGGGGCAGGAAGCTTGGATGTATCTCTGGGTTTTATATATAGAGCTTCGCAGCTTTGCTGGCCACTGGTATGACTTGGATAGGTTGGTCGTTTTTTTCAGTTTTGAAAAATACAATTAGTTAAAAATTTTAATTCGATTATGATTTTTTTAAACACGGGTAATCATATAGACGCGTGCATACTCACCGGTATAAACACACACCTACTACTTTGTCCCAAAAAGCAAATCCTATTTATGAACTTGAACACGCATGTATCCAGGTTCATAATTAAGATTGGGTTTTTTATGGGACGAAGATGATATTCTATATGAGTACCTTCAGAAACTAGACCGATATACTTTGATATATTTTAAGATCAACTAAGGTGCGATTATGATCGTAGAACTTCACGATAGTATAGTACACTGTACTGTATCTCTTAGCAATGGGTGATCATGCATCTCTGGTGATATTTTTATCAACTCTATCACAACACAATGCAGAAGTATGCAACAGACACGTGCTAAGAGTTACTCACCAGTAGAATCAATTTTTGAAACAGAGGATGAGAGGAAGTACAGTATCTGTCAGAAAAAAAATTGATCCAAGAACTTTGGAATTGGAAATCCTCTCTGTTATCAAAGAAACAAATAAAAATGTTGTTGGAAGGTCGTGCTCCTGCATAAAACCTGTTGCTTTCCAAGTTCCCATTCCCTCTACAAAAATCAGTCCTACTGCTACTAGCGTTCTGCATCTGTATAGGTGAACATCCAAATCTGCAGCGGACGAAAGGAAAGGTACCCACGCGCCATGACGCCACGGGTGACGCCGATCGGTCGATCGAGACCAATCAGACGGGCATGGCCGGCGTCCAGCGGAAGCTTCAGACAAACACGGCGCAGCACCATGCACCATGCACCATGCACCATGCAGTGCTCTGTCTCTGCTATGATATTTTCGTTGTGAAGCTGAGCTGAGTAGCTGACGCGAGAGCGAGACGGAGACTCATCGATTCGTGATTGGCTGAGCAGATGCAGATGCGGTTGGAAACTTGGAAGAAAAATGGCAGCATCCGATACGACAGCAGTATGCATGGAGATCCGTCTCGGGCACTTCACTTCTGCAAGCGTCCGGGTGCATACGTGGACAGCATGGACCCTGAATTCCTGCAGACTAACGGCTGATTGGATCGGCTACATAGCCGTTTCGTCTTTTCCTCACAAGTTTTCGAAAGCATGCGAGTCACTTGTGTAGGTGACGGTATGATTTTGTTGTGGCCGTTCTTCAGAACAGAGGCAAAAGTGTCACTGTTCTTCAGAACAAATTAATTAGCAAACAAAAGAAGAATCTGAGTTAGCTAGCCAAAAAAAATCCAAGGTCCCCTTTGAAAAAAAACTCATATGAATTCAAGAGAATTTTATCCTATAAAAAATAATCCTATAAAGTCCTTTGAAACAAAAGATTGTTTCTATCAATATTTTTGAAATTCCTATGAAATGAACTTTGCTAGAGCAATTTCGGAGAAAAATAAGCATGAGGTCTCACGTCTCACCTTTTATTTTTCTCTTCTGTATGCTAATCAAACGATAGTTTGGAGACTTTCCTGTGTTTCAAAATCCCATAGAAATCCAGCGATTATGATAATATATACCTACCTTTTTTTATTCTCGTGTTTTCTTAATCCTGTGTTCCAACGAGGCTCTAAGGCTGTGTTCGGCAGTTTGCTTTTCAAACGCGCACAGTAAATACGGAAAACGAAGCGGTCGTTAGCGCGTGATTAATTAAGTATTAGCTAAATTTTTTTCAAAAATGGATTAATTTGATTTTTTAAGCAACTTTTGTATAGAAACTTTTTGCTAAAAAGTTCACCGTGTAGTAGTTTAAAAAACGTGCACGTGAAAAAAACACTGTGCGCGGTGGGAAGTTACGCTGCCGAACGCAGCCTAAGTGGGCTCCTCTTCAGTGATGTTTCTTAGTGGACGTCGATGTAGGAGACTTGTAATATAGTAGTAAATTTCTGTTCGTTTTTTTTAACGTCTTTGCATTTGATTAACGAGATACGTTGAAACATTGCTACATAGCAGACAACTGTACAAATGGTAGCTATCATGAACAGCAGTGCACTAATAATATGTATGAAGGCATCATCAACCCTATTGTTTCACTTCTACATATGCTTATAAGCCAAAATTTAAAATTTAAAATTTAATTTTGAAGTTCATTTTTTGTTTTTTTCATCGTAATATATTTTTATAGCATTTGCTTTTGAATCGCTAAGAATACATATATAAAAAGTTTTACCTACAAATTATTTGTTAGTTGCTAATAAGCCATACGAATAAGCATAAGCATAAGCGAAACGATATGACTGAAAGTATGGCCGTGTCTTTAGTACCGGAGAGTGTATACCTCAAACCTCATTGTATCCCAGTAAAGATGCAGCTTTAAAATATGGATAGGGTGGCATCTAGCAAAAGACTAGCCTGGTTAGCCCTAGTTGGATAATGACACAATGCACATAAACCATAGTTACCGGCTCATGGCACCGGCGCGACGGGGAATGACAAGAACATCAAGCAAGTAAACAACAAAGATTAACAGTTGAACAAAGGTTAGAGTCATATAGGAGAGGTAGTGAGCGGGAATTAGGGATAAAGATGGTTGACGGAGTGTTAGCTCCTCAACGGGGGACAGAGAGGGCGGCCCTTTGTGAGTTCGGCCGAGGAAGCAGGGTGAAATTCCTTCTCCACTGATCGAGAGAGAGAGCCCGAGAGAGAGAGACACGAGCGTTTATACAGGTTTGGACCGCTAAGAAGCGTAACACCCTACTCCTGTGTGTGGTTGATCTGTGACTGGAATATCAGGGAATACAAGTGCTTGCCCTCCCTTTCTCTCCTGCCTATCTGTTTTTTTGTGTCCCCCTTCTCCTCAGGTCTGGGCCTCCTTTTATATTTCAAGGGGCTACTATATGGGTTAAAAGGCTGCCTAAGATAAAAGGAAAACGTTCTTTTACATTTAATGGTTGTCTTGTTGCTTGACTTGGAAGCCATACGCACAGTCGTTGCAGCATGGTCCTCATCCGGTCAGGTGGCTGACACGGGGGACACCTGCGTCAAACCCCATTAAATGGGCGAAGACTTCTGTGTTCCGTTCGCATCGGGAAACGGAAACCATCTGGTCGGAGTTGGTAACTCCGGCCGTGAGGGATGAGAGGCAAAAAGCTCTCATCATTCTGATGGGACGGGGCAAGGCGTGCCATGCGCCGCCTGACGTGCGGTGGTGCGCAGACGCTCTGCCGCCATCTCACCCGTGATTTAACCGGTTGTGATCGGTCAATCATCGTGACCGGTCGTGGACTGGTTACGTACGCCACGTGGCGCCTGAGTCGCCATTAATGCGGTTAGGTGGGCACTGGCGACACTCACCTAACCTCGCACACGCGGCGCAAGCGCAGAGGGGGTCGGGATGATCCGACCCTCGGGGAGAGAGCGGGAGCGGCCCGACCCTTGGAGAGATTGGGGAGGGCAGCCGCCACCTTACCCTCGGGCCCGACCCCTCCTCAGGGGAGCGCCACGTGGGTGCAGGGGCTCGCCCATCCCTTTAGTCTTGGTACACCCGAGCCCATATCAGCGATAGTAGCCCCCGGCGTTATGCCTGGCCGGGCCCCCTCAAGGGGCGACCATGTTTGATGCCATTCTCCCGGTCTGGTGACACGTGGGCTCGGGTCCCCGTGGTCGCGACCCCACGCGCAGCAAAGAACCGCCTCTCGGCAACAATGGGCAGTCACCTTGTAACCGCCACACTATTTGAGACGGCGCGCGGACCAGGGAACGTCGGTCTGTTTTGCCAAGGGATATAATGATGACGTTTTTTTTGGTAACCATGCGCAATTAACACGGACACGATCTGCCCTGCCTCAACCGTAACGGCTGTGCGACTGGCGCGCGCGCCGGACGCGGGCGAGTGGGGCGAGTGAGGAAGTGGGCACGACAAACGAGGGGGCGAGTTAGTGGGCACGGGAAACGAGGAGTCGGGCACAGTGGAGGTGAGGATATAAAGGGCGTCGAGGAAGGGATTTGTTTCCTTCCTCTCGCTACTTTTCACTCGACTCTGCCAATCGTGCCCTAGCTCTCTCGTCTTCCTTGCTCCCTTCTCGCCGCTCACTCTCGTCTTCGCGTCTCCACTTTGCCGACGACATGACGCGGAGCTCCGTGCCGTTGGACGGCAGCGTGCTGCCGCCCTCCCGCATTACTAGCGAGAGGCAGGCCGGGCTGCTGCGCCGGTTCATGCCGGCGTCGACTAGCCGAGAGGTGGTTGTACTGGGTGAAGGACGCCCAGCGCCGTGCTACCCAGACCGGTCGATCTTCTTCCTCTCCTTTGCTATGGCGGGGCTGATCCCACCGTTCTCCTCCTTCTTCATGGACGTTTTGGAGTTCTACGAGATCCAGATGGCGCACCTCATCCCCAACGCTGTGATGATGCTAGCCATCTTCACACACCCATGTGAGATGTTCGTCAGGGTGCGCCCGTCCCTCTGGCTGTTCCAGTGGTTCTTCATCATGCAGTCGGTGTCGCCGCCGACGGAGGTCGGGGGCTGCTACTTTCAGCCACGCGGGCAAGTGGCGAATCGCTACATTACCTGCATCCTGCGCAAGAAGTGGGACGACTGGAAGAGCGACTGGTTCTACACCGCTCTCCTCGACGAACTGCACCTCTGACTCCCGAGCAGGCCGCCGGTACAGGCGCCGAGCTGGCGGGCGACGGTGAAACTGGGGGACTCTTACGACGCCGTCCTAGATCGCCTGGCCGGCTGTTAACGACCAAATTTGGTAAATCAAGTATTGGATTCGAAGATGGAATCGAAGCGGATTTGGAGGAAGCTGGCGGTTACCAAAACAGAGCAAGAATCGGTTGGTGACCGAATCGGCTACGGTGTGTATCGACTGGTGACCGAGTCGGCTATCGTGTCCATCGGCTGAGACAGAGTCAGACAAGGCTAGCCGATGCAGCCGATTCCGACGAGAAGATAACAGAGTCTTTGTCGGGTTCGGTTGATGAGCTTCATAAGGATTCCCACGTACGGATTGGGTCCGAAGAAGGGAATTGTATCTATTAATTAGGATATAATGTTAGTTTCCTAATAGATATTGTCGGTTAGAGTTTGTATTAGGGAATTATCTTCAATATGAGTTGTAATAGAGATAAGAGTCGTGTCCGACAAGGACATATTGTGTAATTCTGGGTATAAATTGAACCCAGGCTTGTGTAAAAAAGGACAACAGATCAATACAACAATTTCGGCGCATCGCCACCTTTACTCTTTTACTATTTTCAACGAGTTCTTGCTTTCGAGTTGGGCTGCATCGGTTTCGATCTCCGGCAAGAGGTAAAACTTGTTATGGCGGCTTGCGCTCTCAGGATTAGTGCTTCCATCTTTATGACACTCTGATCCTGTTTGTGTGAATCGTCGAGTTATCATATATATTGTATAATCTGAATTGATATCAATATATAACTTAGATCGGTTGATGTCTGTTTCACAGAAAAGCAACCGATAGGATTATATATTGTTATTGAACTAGATTATATAATATATCTACCATCTCGAAAAGGTTTTCATCGACTTGACCATCTAGACATTATGTTTCTTTACATATTTGGTGCTGCATCAGTTAGGTTTGACCTACTAAATCATGTTTAGAACCTTAATCTCTAGCCTGTCTATGATTACTAATAGAGATAGCGTCGGGGTTTCAGCCGATCTTACCTGGTTTAATTATCTTGTTATCTTGATATATTAAATCTGCCCTTTATATTGAGATATTAACTTAGTAAAATATATTAAGCTTGTTGTCAAATCTGGTTAGGATCATCTTAACATTAGTTTGACAAGTTGTTTAATATATTTTGTTCATGATAATATCTCTGTATAAAGTAGTATCGGAGTACTAGCCGATACATGTTAGATTTACCCAATTGGCTATGCTATGAATATGTATAATCTATGCTTTATAATATATTTAGACATAAGTGATTTATACTGTCTTGGTGCCCTATCCGATCTATCCCAATCACTTGGTTTAAATATATTCTGAGACTTAGATTATATTTTGTTGATATCTACAGCCGATTGAGTAGATTTAGCTTTATCTTGCTTTATCTGTTATAGCCGATTTAATGTATCTTGCATCGGCTCAATGCCCAATGATATGTCATCGGCAAGCCAGCCGATCGGCTATCATTGGTGGATTTAACTGCGTTTTCTTTCTTTGTTTCTTATTGGTTGCAGGATCAAACCAATTGGCACGCCTAGAACCCGAAAAAAATCTTTGGACCTGCACTGGAGTTAAGCAGATCTCTCAGGCCAGTGTGTGTTTTTTTACATCAACACCGGCCTACGAACCCAGGGGCTCACGGGCGCCATGGTGTTCGGTGACTACCTTCGCCACCGGATCGCGCCGCTCCGGCGACGCGCCCGGGGCGCATGGGAGTACACCGGCCCCGACGATCTCCTGAGGACGCACCAAGGCCGCAAGTGGGACTGGGACCCTGAGGACCTCAAGATGGTGGTCCAGCGTGTGCTGAACCTCAGCGCCGTGAAGTCATCTCTCATCCCTCCGGGGGTTTTCCCCCTCTGCAGCGACCCGGATTGCGCCAGCATCCTGGCCATCTTGCAGGCGGTTGGTGCCACGGGGGACCGGGCCCACCGTGGCAGCGATAGCGCAGGCGGCAGCCGCGGAGGAGAGGAGCGACCTCCCCCCGAGGGGCCATGCATTGGGGTCCCGCGGTGGGGTTTCGGGGGGCAGCCGCCCTGCCGACGCCATGGGGAAATGGAGGCAAGGGGAGACCCCTCCTCCGTCTCTTCCCATGGGGGCGGGGCGGAGCGCGCCACCAGCAAGTGCCTGGCGAGCGTCGTGCCGACGTCCCCGTCCGAGGCCGAGGGGAAGAAGAAGCGGCTCCGCCGGATGGGGGAGACCGAACCATGTAGGGGGAGCTTCATCAAGCTCCCAGAGTGGTCTTTCAAACCCCCCCCCCCCCCCCCCGCAGGTACGATCTCGCGCCCAATGCAGACGATCTTCCATTCGCCCGACCTCTTATTCTGTTTTGTTTGTCTTTTTGTGCTCCAGCGAGATCCCGTCCCGCGGCGCCCGCGGCGGTGACCCCTCCCGCCAGTCCAAGGCCGGCCGCCTATGAGCGGCGGAACTGAGGAGCCGACGGCCGAGGAGCGCGGCGGCGGGAGGCCGACCGGCGGGAAGCCGAGGCACGCCTGCGGGAGGCCGAGGAGGCCACCCGAGAAGCGGCGCGGGCGCGTCAGGCCGTGACGGCGCGTGTCCGGGAGGCGGAGGCGGCGCGCGTTCGGGAGGCCGAGGCGGCCGCGCGGGAGGCCAAGGCGGCCGCGAGGGCCACCGGCGACGGCGGGAAGACGGCGTGCCTGGGGCCCAACGCCTCGGCGGAGGCCGTGGAGGAACGGACCCTAGGGATAGGCTCCGAGGCGCGCACGCCGACCGCCGGGCTGAGCCGAACTTTGCCATCGCAGGGACGGCAGTCCCCCTTCTCCGTCTCCACTCCGCTAAGCGTGAAGCCCCTTCTGCAGGCCCTGGTAGCGGCCAACAACACCATGCTGGATGGGTTAAACGCCCAGATGCAGTCTCTACTGGGGGAACGCGCCGAGCTCGACGCGACGTGGGAACGCATCGCCGAAGGGCGGCGCTCGGTAGAGGCAATGGTGGAGGCCGGCTGCCCGGCGCATGGGAGGCACCTCGCGGAGCTCGAGGCTCGCAGCGAGGCCCTGGCCGAGGTGGCTTGCGAGGTGGAGGAGGAGAGGCAGACGGCCCTCGTTGCCACCGTCATCATGGACGAGGCGCAGGCCGACCTCCGCCTCCAGCACGGGGCCCGCACAGCGAAGTTGGAGCAGAGGCTCGACGCCGCGCGCGAGGTGCTCGACGCTGCCACGTCCCGGAAGTGGAGGGCGGCGGAGGCCGAGGCGTCGATGTGTCAGCGCGAGGAGGCCTTGGTGGCCCACACCATGGCGCTGGAGGAGTGCACCGGCGCGCTCGAAGAGCGGGCCTCGTGCCTGCAAGCGGAGGAGGCCGCCATGCGCCAACGGGCCAAAACTCTCGACCAGCGCGCTCGGGCGTTGGAGGCGCTGGAGGAGCGCGCCCAAGCCCTGAACGCGCCGAAGGCAACGCTAGCGGCGCATGAGGCCACTGCTGAGAATGTTGAGTCCGCACTCCGCCTCCGTGAGGATGCGGTCGCCGAGCAGGGGCGCGACCTTGAGGAGTCCGAGGTCACGGCGCGGAGCTTGGCAGAAGATTTGCGTCTCCGCGAGGAGGCGTGGAAGGAGCATGATGGGAGGATCGCCGAATGTGAATCCGACATCTCCCGTCGCGAGGCGGCGGTGCGCCGGCACGAGGACCAACTCGCCAAGTGCGAGGAGGCCGTCACGGCGCGCGAACGCCGCCATCCGGAGAGTACCCGCGCCGAGAGGGCCACGCTGGAGCAGCGCGCTTCCGAGCTCGAGGCGCGGGCGAAAGAGCTGGGCGCGCCGGCACACGGCAACGGGACGGCCGCGGCCCAAGTCGGCCAGGCCGACCGACTCGCGATTGCCGAGGGCGCCATCACTGAGCTACAGAGGGCCCTAGACTCGTCCGCTAGGGAGCTTGAAGCCCTCCGGCTGACGAACGAGGTAGGGCCTGGCATGCTGCGGGACGCCGTCGCCCGACTGGACCGCGCTGGGCGTCGGGCGAGCATATGGCGTGGCCGGCACAAAAAGTTTGCCGCCAACCAAGGAGTCCTCGCCCATCGCATCTCGGAGATGGCCGGGGACCTGGAGAAGCTCCTCGAGGAGATTGAGGACACGGTGAAGTCAGCCTCAATGTACCTCGCACGGGGGGCGGTGGAGCTCGTGCTAGCGAGCTACCAGTCCCGTGACCCAGATTTCTCTCTGTGTGTCGCATTTGAGGAGTCCCCCCCCGGGACCGAGGCCAGTGCACGTGCCCAGGTCCGGGAGGCCACCGACGAGATCGTCCACATCTTCGAGGGGACGGCCCCTCGGCTCGTCTTCGCGCTGGACTCCGACGACGAGGACGATGGCGGCGAGGCTGGCGGCCCGAGCGCCTCGAGGTGAGCGGACAAGGCCGACCCCTGGGTTGTCGCACGCCTTTATCTTTTCTTCTTTTGTCTTGAGGCCTCCGGGCCATATTTGTATATATGCACTTCCGCCATCTTTATTTGCTTGCGTCAATTATCCGCATATGCCTGCAATGGACAAGTTTTTAACTCAATGTTAATCATGTTTTTGCTTGTGATGAGACTGGCCTGTCTTGTAATCCCACTGAGTTTAGCTTGAGCAGGGGTTCGGGCCCGAGTTGCGGCCACAAGCGACAAGGGCCGGCGCTAGTGTCTTAGGGAGTTCCACATGGCGAGGTTGGCCAGGCCGGGAGCGCGGCGACCGTGGGTTACTGGGGACCCGATTGTGGGCTATTGCCGATTCCCCCTGGAGTTCGCCGCGTCCCGAGGCACGGCTCGGTTTTGGGCCCCATTGGCGTCTAGACGGCTCAGGCTGCTGAGGGCAAGGACGAGCATGAACGACCTAACTCAAGCCAAAATACTCAAACAGGGTTGGCCCGAGCCCGAGTCACGACTCTCGACCCCTTTATGGGTAGAAGCGGCGAAGATGCTCGATGTTCCACGGGTTAAGCAACTCTGTGTCGTCTTCCGTGGCCAGTCGAATCGAGCCCGGCCAAGGGACGCTGATCACTCTGTATGGTCCCTCCTACATGGGTGAGAGCTTGCTCAATCCGGCACGCGTCTAGATGCAGCATAGGACGAGGTCGTTGATGCTGAGTGATCGGGCCCGGACGTGACGCTGATGGTAGCGCCGCAGGCTCTGCTGATAACGTGCGGCACGGAGGGCCGCGCGTCGCCTTCGCTCTTCCAGGTAGTTGAGGTCGTCTCGGCGAAGCTGATCTTGATCAGCCTCGCTGTACATGGTGGCCCGAGGGGACCTCATGGTGAGCTCGGATGGGAGGACCGTCTCCGCGCCGTAGACCAGGATGAAAGGCGTTTCTCCTGTCGCTTGGCTTGGGGCAGTCCGGTTTGCCCAGAGCACCGCTGGCAGCTCCTCGACCCACTAGTCCCCATGTTTCTTGAGGACGTTGTATGTCTTGGTCTTAAGGCCCTTGAGGATCTCCGCGTTGGCGGGTAAGTCGAAGCAGAGCTTGATACCCATGTCGTCGCAGTAGTCGCCGAACAGTTCACTGGTGAACTAGGTGCCGTTGTCCGTAATGATACGGTTGGGCACCCTGAACTGGGTCGAGTGCTTGTCGATTTTGACGACCGGGTAAGCCTCGGGCCACTTGGTGAACTTGTCGATGATGACATACAGGTACTCATACCCGCCCAGGGCCTTCCTGAAGGGACCCAGGATGTCCAGCCCTTATACCGCGAACGGCTATGAAAACGGGATGGTCTGCAGGGCCTGGGCTGGCTGATGTGTCTGCTTGGCGTGGAACTGGCACGCCCTGCATTGCCAGACCAGGTTAGCTGCATCGTGGAACGTCGTCGGCCAGTAGAAACCCTGGCGAAAGGCCTTGCCGACCAAGGTGCGCGAGACGGAGTGAGCTCCGCACTCGCCTTCATGGACATCGGCAAGGAGCTCGATGCCTTGCTCCCGAGGGATGCATTTCAGGAGGACTCTGTTGGCTCCGCGTCAGTAGAGGGCTCCCTCTACCAACACGTAATGTTTGGAGACGCAAGCGACGCGCTCACTCCCTTCGCGATCCTCGGGTAGAGTCTCATCTTTGAGGAACGCCTGGATCTCAGTCATCCAGGCGATCTGCTTTGGGGGGTCGGGTTCGACCCCCTTGGGCCCCGAGGCCTGGACTCCAATGGGCCCCGAGGGTGGCGCGGCAGCATTCGGCTCCCTCAGGGGATCGGGACACACGGACGGTTGGGCAAGACTTTCTTCAAAGGCACCCGGTGGGGTTGGGGCTCGTGAGGAGGCGAGCCTTGAGAGCTCATCGGCAATCGCGTTGTCCCGCCTGGGCACGTGCCGAAGCTCTAACCCGTCGAAATGGCGCTCCATACGTCGCACCTCACGGACGTAGGCCTTCATTTGCGGGTCGGAGCATCGGTACTCCTTGGAGACCTGGTTCACGACTAATTGAGAGTCGCCTAACACCAGGAGGCGGTGGATCCCCATTCCGGCCGCCGCTTTAAGTCCCGCAAGGAGACCCTCGTACTCTGCCATGTTGTTGGTTGCCTGAAAATCCAGGCGAACCAGATATCTGAGGACGTCCCCACTCGGCGAGGTCAAGGTGACCCCAGCGCCGGCGCCCTGGTGGGCGAGGGAGCCATCAAACTGCGTCACCCAATGGGCGGCGTGAGGCTGTTGCGGGGGACCTACCTCGGCCTGGGGAGTGGAGAGCCCGAGGTCGGGTTCGGAAGTCGGGGTCCACTCAGCCACGAAGTCGGCGAGGGCCTGACTCTTGATCGCGTGGCGTGGCTCAAAGTGCAGATCGAACTCAGAGAGTTTGATTGCCCACTTTACCACCCGTCCGATACCCTCCTAGTTATGTAGGATTTGGCCGAGGGGGTAGGACGTGACCACGATGACCCAATGCGCCTGGAAATAATGGCGCAGCTTCCTCGAAGCCATCAGAACTGCATAAAGCATTTTCTGGGCTTTAAGATATCGGGTTTTGGCGTCCCGCAGCGCCTCACTAACAAAGTAGACTGGCCGCTGCACCTTTCGGCGGGGCCTAGTCTTTTCATTAGGGACGCTGGGCTCGGTGCGTCCATTGCCCGAGGGGCCTCGTTGGGCCCGCTCGACCTCTGTGCCGATGACCTTGGGGTTGGAGGGCGTCGGGCCGCTTCTTCCCCCAGTGGCTTCAGGTCCTTCCTGGGGGTCGGCGGTGCTCGACGCCATCTGACGAGTGGGCAGAGGGCCACATCCGGCCGTTAGGGGCCTTAGGCCGCCGTCCGGCTCGGGGGCGTCTCCTCCCTTCTCTGGCCCGGGTCGAC
This sequence comes from Oryza officinalis, assembly GCA_008326285.1. NCBI lineage: Eukaryota > Viridiplantae > Streptophyta > Magnoliopsida > Poales > Poaceae > Oryza > Oryza officinalis. The sequence goes on along the minus strand of BDMV01000009.1, from coordinate 25,913,354 downwards.
CCGACACAGGATGGGGGCGCGTAGCCCGAGGATCTTCCCCGTCACGCTCCATAACCAATGCTGCGCTAACTACCTGCGGGGTCGTCGCTAAGTAAAGCAACAGCGGCTCTTCGGGCTCCGGGGCCACTAGAACCGGGGGAGAGCTGAGGTAATCCTTCAACTGGCTGAGGGCTTGTTCAGCCTCCTCCGTCCAGACAAATGGTCTGGAGCACTTAAGGAGCTTAAATAGGGGCAGCGCCTTCTCTCCCAGCCTCGATATGAATCGGCTTAGGGTGGCCATGCATCCTGTGACGCACTGCACGTCCTTAAGCCTGCTGGGAGGGCGCATCCGCTCTATCGCTCGTATCTTCTCGGGATTAGCCTCTATGCCTCGGGCCGAGACCAAGAACCTGAGAAGTTTGCCTGTTGGCACACCGAACACATACTTTTCGGGGTTCAATTTCATGCGTGTGGAGCAGAGACTTTCGAAAGTCTTCACCAAATCCGAGAGCAAGGTCTCTTGGTTGAGCGTTTTCAGAACCAAGTCATCGATATATGCCTCAACATTGCGTCCTATCTGACTACCCAATGAAATGCGAGTAGTGTGCTAAAAAGTAGGGCCTGCATTCTTTAAACCGAAAGGCATGGTTGTATATCAATAAGTGCCTGCAGGAGTAATGGATGCAGTTTTCTCCTTATCCTCCCTAGCCATGCGAATCTGATGATACCCTGAATATGCATCTAGAAAACACAAAAGGTCACACCCCGTAGTGGAGTCGACAATTTGATCTATGCGTGGCAGGGGATAAGGGTCCTTAGGACATGCCTTGTTGAGGTCGGTGTAGTCGATGCACATTCGGAGCTTGCCGTTCGCCTTGAGGACGACGACCGGGTTCGCGAGCCACTCCGGATGGATGACCTCTCGGATGAATCCGGCCTCCAGGAGCTGCGCCACTTCTTCACGAATGAAGGCCTGGCGCTCTGGGGCCTGCCGCCATACTTTCTGCCGAACGGGCCTTGCGCTCGGCCGCACGACGAGGCGGTGCCCGATCACCTCCCTGGGGACCCCGGGCATATCTGCCGGTCTCCACGCAAAGACGTCTGTGTTTGCTTGCAGGAAAGAGACGAGTGCGTCTTTCTATTTGCCGCCCAAGTGACTGCCAATCTTGGCGGTCTTGTACGGGTCGTCGCCCAACGCGACCTCCTTCAAGGGGACCTCGTCGCCTGAGGCCATCCGCTGCCTCGGGGCACGCGAGGTGGAGGCTTCGGGCCTCTCTTCGCCACCCGCGGGCTTGGAGACCACGGCGAGGTTGCTCACGCGCTGCTCCATGCAAACCAATGCGATCTTGAGGTCGCCATGGACGGTGATGGGGCCGCCGAGGCCTGGCATCTTCATCTAGAGGTAGGCGTAGTGGGTGGCCACCATGAACTTCACCAACGCGGGCCTTCCCAGGATCGCGTTGTAGGGTAGATTGAGATCCGCCACATCAAAGTCAAACTGCTCGGTGCGGAAGTTGGCGGGGTCACCAAAGGTGACCGAGAGGTCAATGTGACCTAACGGCCACGTGTGCCCCGGCGTCACGCCGATGATCGGCAGGGACGGCCGGAGCTTCCCTGGGGCCTTGATGATGTTGAAGGCTGCGAGGGACAGGATGTTGAGGGCTGCACTGTAGTCTATCAGGACGCGCCTCAACTTGATGTTGCAGATGGTGGGGGAGACCACCATCGCGGGTTGCTCTACCCGGGCAACGCATGGCGGGTGGTCGGTCTGGTCAAAGGTGAGCGTGACCTCCGACCAACGAGCTCGCTGCGCCGCCACGTGGGTGGGGACAGTGGCCAGAAGCTCTCGCTTCATGGCCTTGAAGTTGCGACGGGAAGCGTGAGCGCACGCTCCCCCGTCGATGGTGGCGACGGTGGCCTTAGGCTCCTAGAAGCCCAAGTCCTCATCGTCAACGTCCTCGGTGGGGGCCTTCTGCTTGGCCTCACTTCGCCGGTTGCCGGCAGAGGTCACCGGGGCCTTGCCCTCACGGCGTCCTTGCCCCTTCTCCTCCTCCCACTTCCTCACCAGCTCAGCCAAGTTCTTGACCGCACGGTAGTCGACGAGGTCGTGGAGGGAGGTGTTGTGCACGGTGCACCATTTTCATACCGGGTGCTCTCCATTGAAAGCACTGGCATCCTTTTTCTTGTCGCTCGCGGGCCTCCCCTTGTGCTGGGCCCGCGAAGCGCCCTCGGTGGCGAGGACGTGGCCCTCGTCGTTGAAACGGGCCGACCTCTTCTTTCTCCTCCTTTCCTGCCGCCCAGAGTGGGCGGCGGACTCGGGGGCAGCTGTAGCCGCCGCTCCAAAGCCGGAGGAGTTCCAAGTCCAGGCCTTCTCCTTGCGGGCCACATGGTCCGCGAGTTCAAAAAGTTGCGCGGTGGTCTGGGGCTCCTTGGAGGCTATCTTTTCGAGCATGCGGTTGTGCCGCACGCCCCCCCTGAATGCGTAGATGACCGCATGAGCAGGGATGCAAGGAATAGTGTTGCGGACTTGGCAGAACCGTTGGATGTACGAACGGAGGGACTCATCGTCCCTCCACTGTAACGCATGCAAGTCTGCTTCTTCTCCTGGGTGTGGATATGTGCCCTGAAAGTTCATGGTGAACTGTTGGCACAGATCCTCCCAGGAGTGGACCGACGCGGGTGGTAGGTTCATCAACCAACCCCACGCTTGGCCTTTCAGGGCCATGAGAAAGAAATTCGCCATGACCCTGTCGTCACCCCCCGCGGCCTCTATCCCAGTCATATAGATCTGGAGGAACTCAGCGGGGTTGACGCTGCTGTCATATTTCACGGTGATGCTGGGCCGAAACCTCGGGGGCCATCTGTTAACGACGAAATTTGGTAAATCATGCAGAGTTAAAGCCGAAGCCGATTGGAGGAGAGAAGCGATTATAGAAACAGAGTATGAATCGGCTGCAAGCCAAATCGGCTACGGTATGCATCGGCTGAAACGGAATCGGACAAGGATAGCCGATGTAGCCGATTCCGATAAGGAGATGGCAGGATCATTATCGGGTTCGGTTGATGTGCTTCATGAGGATTGCCACGTGCGGATTGAGTCCGAAGAAGGCAATTGTATCTATTAATTAGAATATTTGTTAGTTTCCTTTTATCTTTAGGAAAGTGTGTTTAGTGTCCCTTAAGGACTTTATGTTTTTCTTTTATCTTTAGGAAAGTTTCTTTCTTGTCCTACAAGGACTAGTATCTCCCTATGGGTATAAATATGTACACCCGGGGTTATTGTAAGATATCAACTCTCGATCAATACAATTCGGCGCTTCGCCACCTTTTACTCTGTTACGGTTTATTTATCAACCGGCGGAATTTGGCACCTGACGCGGGGCTGCATCGGCTGTCGATCTCCGGCGAAGGGGTAAGTCCAATGTTCCGTCGGTTCAGGCAATTGTATCATCTACGTCGGCGTCGTTCAAGGCTGCATCAGTACATTCGACCTCTTGGATTGCTCTGGTTTGGATAATATATTTGCCTGGCTATTTATCATATGTCTTCTGTTAATCTAGTATTAGCATCTCGATTTAGCTTTATCGGCTGCTTCTCGTTTTAGGGTTTCTGCCGGTATCGACTAAATCGTCTTGCTAGATTAGATTAGCTTAGGCATCTACCACCCTGAAAATCAGTCAAGGGCTTGATCATCTAGATACCGTGTTTCTTTACATACTTAGTGCTGCATCAGTTGAGTTTGACCTACTAAGTCGTGCTTAGAACCATGAATCTCTAGCCTGCTTTTTGATTGCCGATAAGGGTTTCATCGGGGTTTCAGCCGATGAGTTATCTGGACGTTGCATCGGCTTATAAGGATTGCATATAAGTTGAATTTAGCCGATGACAACAAAGGTTTCACTGTTTAATCTAATCTTGTGGATTTTATGGCATTGGATCTATGTTAGATTCACTTCATCGGCTATGCTATGAATATATATAATCTCTCTCTTGAGGTGTTTTTAGACATAAGTGATTTATACTGTCTCGGCGCCCTGTCCGATCTATCCCAATCACTTGGTTTAAATATATTTTGAGATTTAGATTATGTATCATTGATATCTACAGCCGATCGAGTATGTCTAACTTTCGTTTCACTTTATCAAGTCATTGCCGATCTAATGCATATTATCATCAGCCGATTGTCTCTTTGTCAAGTGTCAGAATCTACATTGAACACATAGCCGATAGCTCAAAACCCTATCGCTATCGGCTGTTATCAGGATCGGCTGGAATTACTACATCGGCTATGTTGGCCGATCGGTTCTTTGATCTGTCGTTTGTATATCTTGTCAGTTGCAGGATCAAACTGACTGGCACGCCCGCATCTCACCAAGATTTGGACCTGCACTGGAGCTAAGCAGATCTCCCAGGCCAGTGTGTGTTTTTTGCATCAACACGCTTTTGGCACGCCCGGTGGGACCGTGTTTTTGACAACAGATTTTTACGCGGCTCGTGGAACTCACAATCGCAACAATATGTCTGATCAAGAAGTCAAGGCCAAGGAAGAACAATCTCTCAAGCTGATAAAGGAAGAAGAAGAGCCGATGGATGATGAGATGCTTCAAAAGATAGTTGATGAAATCGTTCGTCGCGCTGTGTTTGATCGATCTGGAGTTTTGGTGAGTACATTACATGGTTTGATCGAGAAGATAGTTCCCAGAGTGATTGCCTTAACAAATCAGATTGGGGGGCAAATCGACGAACGATTTCAGCATCATCGGCAACAGCGACATTGGCTTGGGGGGCAAATAGATCAGCATCAGCCTGGAGAGCCACATCAACAATATCGGCCAGAAGAAGCTCAAAGATATCAGTCTAAAGAAGATTGGGCCGATATGATTGCAAAAGTAATAGAGGAACAGTTTGGAATTAAACCTAAGGATCAGACTTCTATGTATCGGCTGCCATATCCTGAGTGGTTTGATAGGGTGTCATTGCCACATCGATACAAGGTTCCAGATTTCTCCAAGTTTTCAGGGCAAGATGATATATCTACAATGGAACACATCAGCCGATTCTTAGTGCAATGTGGGGAAGCATCGGCTGAGGAAGCTCTGAGAGTTAGATTTTTTCCACTGTCTTTGACTGGATCGGCCTTCACATGGTTTTCATCACTACCATCAAATTCCATTAGAAGATGGGCCGATCTTGAAAAGCAATTTCATGACTACTTCTTCGCTGGCGTCAGTGAGATGAAACTTTCAAATTTGATATCAGTGCAGCAGCAAGAAGGAGAATCGGCTATGGAATATATACAAAGATTTCGCGATGTCCGCAGCCGATGTTATAGTTTGAATCTAAGCGATGAGCAGCTAGCAGATCTTGCATTCCAAGGGTTATCAGCATCTATCAAGGATAAATTCTTTTGCCACAAGTTTGACAGTCTAGCTCATCTAATGCAGACAGTATCGGCTCATGAAGGCCGATTGCAAGAAGCAAAAGAGGATCAATTTTGGAGTCACAGAAGATAATTTTGAAGCATGAGTTCCCATACTCCAAAACTGGGGGGCATGTGTTAACGACGAAATTTGGTAAATCATGCATTGGATTCAGAGTTAAAGCCGAAGCCGATTGGAGGAGATAAGCGATTACAGAAACAGAGTATGAATCGGCTGCAAGCCAAATCGGCTACGGTGTGCATCGGCTGAAACAGAATCGGACAAGGATAGCCGATGTAGCCGATTCCGATAAGGAGATGGCAGGATCATTGTCGGGTTCGGTTGATGTGCTTCATGAGGATTGCCACGTGCGGATTGAGTCCGAAGAAGGCAATTGTATCTATTAATTAGAATATTTGTTAGTTTCCTTTTATCTTTAGGAAAGTGTGTTTAGTGTCCCTTAAGGACTTTATGTTTTTCTTTTATCTTTAGGAAAGTTTCTTTCTTGTCCTACAAGGACTAGTATCTCCCCATGGGTATAAATATGTACACCCGGGGTTATTGTAATCTATCAACTCTCGATCAATACAATTCGGCGCATCGCCACCTTTTACTCTGTTACGGTTTCTTTATCAACCGGCGGAATTTGGCACCTGACGCGGGGCTGCATCGGCTGTCGATCTCCGGCGAAGGGGTAAGTCCAATGTTCCGTCGGTTCAGGCAATTGTATCATCTACGTCGGCGTCGTTCAAGGCTGCATCAGTACATTCGACCTCTTGGATTGCTCTGGTTTGGATAATATATTTGCCTGGCTATTTATCATATGTCTTCTGTTAATCTAGTATTAGCATCTCGATTTAGCTTTATCGGCTGCTTCTCGTTTTAGGGTTTCTGCCGGTATCGACTAAATCGTCTTGCTAGATTAGATTAGCTTAGGCATCTACCACCCTGAAAATCAGTCAAGGGCTTGATCATCTAGATACCGTGTTTCTTTACATACTTAGTGCTGCATCAGTTGAGTTTGACCTACTAAGTCGTGCTTAGAACCATGAATCTCTAGCCTGCTTTTTGATTGCCGATAAGGGTTTCATCGGGGTTTCAGCCGATGAGTTATCTGGACGTTGCATCGGCTTATAAGGATTGCATATAAGTTGAATTTAGCCGATGACAACAAAGGTTTCACTGTTTAATCTAATCTTGTGGATTTTATGGCATTGGATCTATGTTAGATTCACTTCATCGGCTATGCTATGAATATATATAATCTCTCTCTTGAGGTGTTTTTAGACATAAGTGATTTATACTGTCTCGGCGCCCTGTCCGATCTATCCCAATCACTTGGTTTAAATATATTTTGAGATTTAGATTATGTATCATTGATATCTACAGCCGATCGAGTATGTCTAACTTTTGTTTCACTTTATCAAGTCATTGCCGATCTAATGCATATTATCATCAGCCGATTGTCTCTTTGTCAAGTGTCAGAATCTACATTGAACACATAGCCGATAGCTCAAAACCCTATCGCTATCGGCTGTTATCAGGATCGGCTGGAATTACTACATCGGCTATGTTGGCCGATCGGTTCTTTGATCTGTCGTTTGTATATCTTGTCAGTTGCAGGGTCAAACTGACTGGCACGCCCGCATCTCACCAAGATTTGGACCTGCACTGGAGCTAAGCAGATCTCCCAGGCCAGTGTGTGTTTTTTGCATCAACACCATCGGACATTCCGAAGACTCGCCACGAAGGCTCGGTAGCCTGCACCATCGATTGGGGACACCGGGGGCCTGCCCCCATGGCCGGAGTGGGGCGGCGCTCCAAAGGAGGAAGCGCCTTCTCCCGCATGGGCGGTGCGACGCTCGTCGCGCCGGCGCTCGATATCGAGCCGGGCATCTGGCCCCCCATGCATGCTCTCGTGACGCCCGCGGCTGGCCGAGGGCGTTGACGAGGGGGTTGAGGACGAGCAGCGGGTGTTGGCCACCGCTCGTCGAGCTCTTCGTCTTGACGACGAAGAGCCGGCAGTTGCAGCGCCAAACATCCCGGCCGTGGGAGACCGCCCGCCGGTGCCTAGGCACTGTTGCGCCGTCATGACCAAGTCGCCCACATCGTCCAGCCAGCGCTGGACGAGAGTCTCCGAATATGGGACAACGGGCGGGTGGCGTAGGAGCGCACCCGCAGCCTGGAGCGCGCCCTGAGCCGTGCCGTCGTCACCGTAGGTGAGGCGGCGACGCACCCCGCCGCGACGTCCCTCTCCACCGCCAGCCAGCGGCGACGTCGCGGATCCCTCCGGTTCTTCAGGCACCTTCCCCGGCCTAGAGCTTCGGCGGGAGGGAGGCGATGGAGCGTGCGCTTGGCGACGAGGATTCGGCTCCCTGTCGTCGTCGCTGGCACTCGGAGTAGGGGTGTACACCACCACCTCTTCAGCCATAGGGCTTACTCGGTGAAGCTTGGCCGCACACGAAAGAGAGTGTGGAGTCAGAAAAACACGCACGCTCCCCCTACCTGGCGCGCCAGCTGACGGAGTGTTAGCTCCTCAACGGGGGACAGAAAGGGCCCCCGTTTGTGAGTTCGGCCGGGGAAGCAAGGTAAAATTCCTTCTTCACTGATCGAGAGAGAGACCGAGAGAGAGAGAGACGAGCGTTTATACAGGTTCGGGCCGCTAAGAAGCGTAACACCCTACTCCTGTGTGTGGTTAATCTGTGACTGGAATATCAGGGAATACAAGTGCTTGTCCTCCCTTTCTCTCCTGCCTATCTGGTTTTTTTGTGTCCCCCTTCTCCTTAGGTCTGGGCCTCCTTTTATATCTCAAGGGGCTACCACATGAGCCAAAAGGCTGCCTAAGATAAAAGAAAAATGTTCTTTTACATTTAATGGTTGTCTTGTTGCTTGACTTGGAAGCCATATGCACAGTCGCTGCAGCATGGTCCTTATCCGGTCAGGTGGCTGACACGGGGGACACCCGCGTCAAACCCCATTAAATGGGCGAAGACTTCTGTGTTCCGTTCGCATCGGGAAACAAAAACCATCTGGTCGGAGTTGGTAACTCCAGCTGTGAGGGATGAGAGGCAAAAAGGCTCTCATCATTCTGATGGGACGGGGCAAGGCGTGTCGCGCGCGCCTGACGTGCGGTGGTGCGCAGACGCTCTGCCGCCATCTCACCCGTGATTTAACCGGTTGCGACTGGTCAATCATCGTGACCGGTCGTGGACTGGTTACGTACGCCACACGCCGCATTAAATGCGACGTGGTGCGCTCGCCTGAGTCGCCGTTAATGCGGTTAAGTGGGCGCTAGCGACGCTCACCTAACCTCGCACACGCGGCGCAAGCGCAGAGGGGGTCGGGGCGATCCGACCCTCGGGGAGAGAGCGGGAGCGGCCCGACCCTTGGGGAGATTGGGGAGGGCAGCTGCCACCCTACCCTCGGGCCCGACCCCTCCTCAAGGGAGCGCCACGTGGGTGCAGGGGTCCATCCCTTTAGTCTTGGTACCCTGGGCCCGTATCACTGACAATGGTTGAACCCAAAATTATGAATTTAAAAATAATTTACAAAATTTTCATACTTTAAAAGTCCATTTTATTCTCCAGGACTATTTCATTGGATAGCTAAACCCCAAAAATATTTTGTTCTCATTTTACCCCTAAACTATTAAAGATGGTTTGCTTTATTGCGTAATAGTATTTCTCTTTATACTAGTCGTATTTTAAGTAAAAGGTTTTTAAGCCATAAATGACATTATTATCAAGGTTTGAAAATATTTTCAAAATTCTTAACAAAATATTAAAGGGGGTAGGTTATAATGGATCTACCAATTCTACAAAATTTTAGTGTAAATACGACTTATATAGAAAGAGAAAATGAGAAATATTGTTAGGGAGTAAGGTGAAGCGTCTTAAATAGTTCGAGGGTGTAAAATGAGCTAAAAATTATTTAAGGGGTTAAGTGCTTCGCTAAAATAGTTCGAGAGAGTAAAATGAGCTTATACACACACCCCAATTTAACTATTTAATGTTGAGGTACTAAAAGAAATAAAATAAATAAATTTTATATATGACAAAAAACAGAAACGATGAAAATGGAACCATAATACTCATTCGTTCGTGAAGTTTCATAAATAATTTTATCCCTACTTTAAAATACTTGATTTATCGGATGGTTTGATGGTGGGATGATGACTAATGTGTTAGACATAAGACTAAGGATAAGGTTTGGGGGTGTGAAGTGTCACGGTGTAGTTGGATTGGCTTACCCATCCTACCAGTAGGTGTGTCCGCCCCTGCCATATCGTTCTTAAGAGGACAGGACGAGAGATTCAGATTCTTTTGGTGAATATTCACATGACAAAAGCCTCAGGAGATCTTTACTTGTATACTTTCTCTGATTGAAAATATAGCAAATTTCTGACTATATGTTTAGATAAGATACTGAAAAAGACGCTGGAACAAATGAATTGATCCGCTTAAATTTTGAATAAATTACTTGACACATATAACTCAAATAATAAAATGGATTCATCAGCACTGAGATATTTATCGGGTAGCAACTGGCGGCACACCATCACTCGGCATCTGGTGACAATGGCTGCAATAACAAATAGACGGCGAAACGGAGAGACTTTCAAGGCAAAATGTTGCCATCGGAGTGTCAACATCAACCTATTATTCCCTGCCAAAAAAAATCAACCTATTCTTTATTTGCCAGAAAAGAAAATTCAATGCGTGTTTTCTTGAGAAGGAAAAACACCTAAAGTATCACATGCGAGACCAAAAAAAAAGACAATGTTTTGTGCTTACGACACGAGATGTGGACAGGCTAATGTCAAATAGCATTGATCACCGCCACCGGAGTTGATTTGATTTGCAATAGCAACCTTCTTATTCTTAGAAAATGTATTCACGTGTGTCGACAAACGCAGGAAATTCCATCTCAGTTGGTACCGGTACATCTAAGAAAATGTCAGATATCAAGTGAGAAGCATACATAGTGGCACACTGGATTTTTCACCTTTTGGATCTTTTAAAAAACTTATTCTACAAATAAATTTCTAAAAAAACTTATTTTAGAAATGATCCTTTTCACAGCGCCAACATCATTGACGTCGTGGTCCAACATGACGGCATCAATGAACATCGTTGGCGCTGTCCCCATAGCCCCTCGGTGAAAGCTAAGTCACTAATATGAAGGGGCACGACATCAATGTCGTTGGCGTCGAAGATCTATTTGTAATTTTTTTTAAAAAACCTATTTATAGTTAAAAAAAATTATTTGTAATAAAAAATATTTATAAATAGGTCCTTGATTTCAACAATATTGATATCAAGGACCTATTTATAAATATTTTTTATTACAAATAGATTTTTTGTTACAAATAGATCATTTTAAATTTTTTTTATGCATAGGTCCTCGACGTCAACGATATTGGTGTCGTCTCTTTCACATTAGTGATTTAGCTTTTACCGGAAGACGAGGAGGATAACGCCAATGTCATTGGTACTGTCATGTTGGATCATGACATCAATGATATTAGTGCCAAAAAAAGGGTCTATTTTTAAAATAAGTTTTTTTAAAAACCTATTTATAGAATAAGTTTTTCAAAAGAACCCAAAGATGAAAGTGCTTTAGTTTCTCCAGTAAACCTGCACGACATTAGCCCTACTAGCCATTAACAGTTCATAGGACTACTAGTAATTTCACAATAATCTTACCCCAAAAAACATTAATCGCATAAAACAATTTAGTCCATGAAATACTCAAGAATAAATTGTAATTTCCAAAATTGTAATTTTGGCATAGTATTCTAGGAATTTTAATATTTATACATTTATTTATTTATTTATTTTACAAAAATATTTTTTAAAAAAATACAGAAATATACTTGTAACACTTTCTGGAAGAGCTTTTTTTAAAATCGCACTCGGCGGAGAGAAACAGCTTATGGTCGCCGACGCCGTCGACATGCGCGCCGGCCGCGTGCTCTCCATTTTGAGCGAATGCCATTACTCCAATGTGTCATCGTACATTCATACGTCTTGTTATTAACTCAAATCAATCATTATGCATTTAGGGCTGGTTTGTTTTGTGATCTAAATTGGCCTTGTTAATTTTTTTCAATGCCAAATTTTGGTAACTTTTAGCATGGCTAATCTTGACAAGGTAGTGTTGTGTTTGATTTGAGGATAAAATAGCTTAAATTAACTATTGAAATGACCTATCTTTTTAGACGTCATAATTTGGCTTCAAACCAAATAGACACTAAACACTATTGAAATTATCAAATGTTGATAAAAAAATTTAGACCACAAACCAAACCAGCCCTTACGCTTGCTGACATGCTGTTCTAACAGTAGACAAACGGATTAGAGCCAGCGGCCACTGTGGCTTGAGTGCTCGACCCATGTTGACCCATCAAATTGGAATAAATTCATTTTAAGTCCAATTTGACAGCGAGTTTCATTTTCATCCCTATATCGAAATACCAGATACAACGGGTCCCTCAACTGTTAAAACCGATGCAAGTAAGGTCCCCAGACGGTTTGAATGACGATTTTGATATACGTGACGCTTACGTGGTTGGTTTGAATTGGTCCTCATCATACGTGGCGATGACGTTACACTGAAAGCAAAATATAAAAATTTAAAATTAAAACAAATTTAATTATGTGTGCCCTCGGCTGTGAGGACGCAAGCCTATGAGTTTATCCCTTTCCCCCAAATTTAATTATGAACGCTGTTGTTTAGTTCTATAATTCTACTGCTCGGTTAGTGTCCCTTTTTGGTCAGGATTGAATGTTCTATGGATTGGATTGGGAGTAGTTTGCTCAAGGAACAATTAGGGAATATTTAGTTGGTGATGGCCGGGAGGGAGAGGAAATATTTAGTTTGCTCAAGGAACAACGTCCGGTTGAAGAGCCTCCTCGCGCTCACCAACGATCTCCTGGCGGCCATAGACGCCGGCGAGCCGGTCTCCGACCAGCTGGCCCGTGCTAGAAGATATGAACACCGTCGCTGCCGCGGAGGAACAGGCCGGCGTGCTCATGCCCACCTACTTCGCTATGAAGAGAGCGTTTTTGGAGGCGAAAGCGCAAGCGACTAGAAAGAGCTACGTCGATTGTGCTGGACAATCTGATGACTCTGCGACCAAGATAGCGTCGTTGGCGCCGTCGGCGCAACAAGGGTCCGCCGCCGTGGCCGACGTCGACCTCGCCGGTGATTCCAACCCCACCGCCGGCGGCTCTGCCGGTGCACCGGCCATTGGACCGTGACCCGTACGTGGTAGTGCAGGCGCATTTGAGGCGACAATTTTCTTTTGTAGAGAATCATCTTTGTTCATGATGAGACGAGTGCGAAAACGTTTTCGCAGAGGTTCTGTTTATTTTAATTTGGTGTGAATTTATATTACGAAGTTGCTGGCACCCTTTCTGATTATTGGACTTCGAGTTTATTTTGATTGCAAGTTTGATTGTTTCCCAAATACAAACTAGCTCAATACTTGGTTTGTGCTTGCTTGCAGTAGCTGTCATTGGGCTACCCAGGATACACATGAGCAGATGCTACGTTAAGCCATAAGAGTTCCCTCACAAGATTTCCGAAGACAGGTGTTTCTTGGCTTCACAAAATTTCTGAAGACAGAAGGTGTTTCTTATATTTTGATTTAATTTTTATATTTTGCTTTCAGTGTCACGTCACGGTCATGTAGGACGAGGACCAAGTCAAACCAGCCATGTAAGTGCTACGTCAGTTGAAACCGTCATCCAAACTGTCTTGGAACCTTACTTACACCGGTTTTAACAGTTGGAAGATCCGTTGTACCTGCTATTTCGGTTTGGGGACGAAATCGAACTCGCTGGCAAGCTAAAGGATCTAAAATAAACTTATTCCCATCAAATTTTGTGAGTAAACCCGTGCAGCTTTGGGCTTTGGCCCCATACTTTGTCGGCTGGGTCGGTTGGTCGGCCTAGCCTACCCGCATCCCTATTCACGGCCCATGTAAGACTAACTGCAGGATTGAGCCCACAAAAAAGGAAATCCTTGTGCTGCGGCCCACCTATTATACCGAACGAAGGCGACACGGCCGTAGCCATCGGCCATGCAGCCCGGAATAAGTCCACTTTGACTGCCTTCACTAGTGGCCAAGTCCGATTCGTATCCTTCAATCGCAGTAGCAGATATCTCGACCTCCCAACTATTAAAATCGGTGTAATTTGATTCTCTCAACGGTTTGGGAGGATGGTTTTGCTGACGTGGTGCCTATGTGACGGTGTTGACCTAGTCTCCGTTTCACGTGGCACTTATGTGACATTAGAATTAAAAAATATATATCACAAAAAATTGTGTGACCTACTGACATGTGGGGCCCATATGTCATCCTCTCTCTCCTTTCCTTCTTCCTCACTCTCTCTCCCTTCTCTATGTTTCTCCCTCTCCCCTTTCTCTTCCCTTTGGCCACATGCGAGGAGCAGGGAAGTCGACGAAGGCCATCGGTGCACTGACGGGAGAAGCCGACGGAGGCGGAAGGCCGTGGCGGGAGAAGCTGAAGGAGGCAGAAGGTCAGCGAAGGCAATCAGTGCGCCAGCGGCTTTCGTGGGTCCCGTCCCCCAGGCGGCAGCACGGTTCCAGCATGGTGGAGGCCAGAGACTGGATCTGGGTGGCGGAAGCAGGGTCGCAGACAATGGGAGGCGGCGAAGGAAGCTTGTCCCCCCGATGAGGGTGCAGTGCATGTGGAGGTGAGGACAGGGTCCGTCCCCCCAACGGCGTGGTGTGGAGAGGCCGGCGACACCGTGGACGACGGAGGGAGCTGACGATGGTGCTGTGGGTCTCAAATCCGCTCGTGGGTGCTGGAGATCAACACAGAGCCGAGGGGACTAGGGGCGGAGGAGGTCGTCGACATGGATCCGTGAAGGGGATCGACGATGGAAGCGGAGCCGGCGAGGAGATGAGCCCTGGTGGACGTGGCGGCCTCCATATGACGGGATCGACGGAGAGGTCGGGGAGGACGACGCCGGGAGGGCGGCAGGGCGTTGGCGGTGGCGAGGTGAAGGTGCCAATGATGGGGATCCATGACGCCGACGAGGGGGAGAGAAAGCAAGAGAAGCGAGAGAGAGGGAGGAAGAAGGGAAGGAGAAAGGATGACATGTGGGCCCCACATGCCTATGGGTCCCATAATCTTTTTTGTGTGAATGACAAATGGGTCCCACATATTTTTAAAATTCTAATGCCACATAAGTACCATGTCAACGCCACGTGGAAGGAAGACCAGGTCAATACCGCAACGTAGGCGTCACGTCAGTGAAATCGCTCACCAAAACCGTCGAGGGAGTCAAATTGTTCCTGTTTTAATAGTTGAGAGGTCGAGATATCCGGTATTATGGTTCAGGGATACGAATCATATTCGACCACTAGTTAAGGAACTTATTCCATGCAGCGTGGGCTAGTGAAGAAGTCTAGGTGGGCCCATTCAATTTCGGCCCAACTACTGTTGCGACCTGTCAGGCCCGTGACAGATCGCAAGTTATCTTTGAAAGTTCCTTTTTGCAAAGTTGTTGCTCAATGTGTAATTTGTCCACTTTGTAGGAGCCTCAATATAAAACTAGCTGATCTTTAAGCTCTTCTATAAACTACTCCATCCTATAGGTTACGCTGCCAGTTTAGTCACTGCAGGCATGCTACCTTGTGGTTCAGACACTCCCGTGCCCGTGCGTGTGTTAACTGTCGGTCACTCGTTTCTTCCGTTCATCCATAAGCATCATGTAAGCAAGCGTGTCACTCTCCCAATTAAGCTTAATGATTTCATTAATCACAGGAACGAACTCATTCACATCATCATAAATATAAAGCTCACCGCATAACTCCCGCATTTCCCATGTGCAAAGAACATTTTTTCTCCCCATGCTCTGAAGTCTGAATTTCTGTTACTTGCAGGCGAAGACGTCCAAAAAAATAATAATAAAATTCAGAAGCAAAAAAATTGCAGCCACTCTCTGAATGACTGAATGCGCCGTCCATGCTTGGTATGGTAAGATTAATCCAAAACCTTGCCAATCCCTTTCACGATCCACGTATCCATTTGAGTTTTTACGGCGTGTGAGAGGCAGAAGTTTCCGTCGTTTTCGTCTCACCTACCTAATACTGCTGCTTCAGAGTTCAGACCGGACAAAGATTGACCGTGAAAGTCCAGTCCATAGGTTGCTAAAGTATGCGTTTTGTGAATGTCATCAGTTTCGTGTTCTCCTTGTATGGCTGTGCGATTGATCACTGGCGTCATCCCATCTTCAGAACTCGCGTAATCCTTCATCAGCGGGTTTCAGTTTTGCCAAGTGATCCGTCACTTGTGATATTTACCAGTCACAGCACAGTGGCATCCTGCTGATCAGATCATTAGGAAGAAGAGGAAATGAATCAACAGTGACAACATTTAATTGAAAAATCAACACGAGGCACAGGAGGAAATGAATCGATCGAGAGTGAGAAGGTTTAAATTGACAAATTTGCAGGAGGGCACGACGACTGAATTCGTCAATGAGTTATGAGCTCCTTCTCTAATCACGAGCTCTGACTTCACGTTCCATTTGCACAACTGGTTCATGCTTCCGGCTCCACTAATCTGCTAAAAGCAACAGACGCGATCAAGCAAAAACGGCTGACCTGGGAGTAGACTCAGCATGGTGTCACGCCTTCGATCGCAACCAGCGGCGCGTGCAAATCGAGCCGGGAAACTGCTGCAAGGACAGAGACGATCTCGTATATATTTTTCTTTGTCAATTTGGGCGCAGGGAGAGACACCTATCCATCTACCTGCAGCTGCAACTTGGTCAGTTCGTTCGCCACAGGGACGGCGATCTGCTGTGGTTTTCGTTGTGGACTATGAAACTTTTGCACTCGTCGCGTGTTCTGAGCTGACTAAAAAAATGGCTCTTGCATCGGATATTCTTTTCTATTCGTATATCATCTGGTCGCCCAACTGCACGCACACCGCGAGCTCGTAAATATCGTAAGTTAATCAAGCTGGTTTCAGGGTTAATTAAACCATAACAAGTACGGTTGCATCATGAGCACGTGATAAATCGACAAGCATCACCACTTGTGTAGCTGATTTGTCTCTGATTAATTAGAAAGGTGCGGAAAAGATGAGGGGACCCTATACTGGCCAAGTTGACATCTTTTTTGCGCACTGATTTCACATTTCTGTGGTTCTGCCCTAAATAAAGATTCTCTGAACTGAAGAAGGAGCCGTCTGGATAGCTCACTCCATTCAGAACGGCGAGCTGGGATGAATGGGTGATTAAAGGGTAATAGCCCAGCTCATGAAAGCATGATGTAGCATCTGGTCGAATGGTCGATCCCCCCTTGATCACCTTGCTTTTGTGCTATAGACCTCGTGTCATGTCACCACAGTGCCAAACGTGCTAAATTATACGAGAAAGCAACGCGATTAATTAGCTCGTTTCGTTTCGAGCAAGGAAACTGGCTATGCTACTGTTTGTGTGTTCATCACACAAGAAACATATATGTGTGTCCGTCACACACAAGAAACAAATAGTCCCTCCGGTTATAAATAACTGTCACTATTGACCAGTACAGTTTTAACTTTAACCATAATTTTTTTTTGAATGAATAGATCATGATGTGCGATAGCTTCATGACTATATTTTAAGATGTAACACTATTTGTTAATATGAAATACTTTTTAACTTTTAATTATTTATACATTTTTTTAAAGAAAAGCAGTTAAAGTTTGAAGACGAACAGTATCCGGTGAGATAAGTATTTGACAATAGAGGAACTATGTGATGTGCATACATACGTGTGGGTGATTTCACCAGCACAGTTGCAAGAGTAGTAGTGCACACTTTAATGAACATAAAAGTCTGAAAGATAATATTTTATTTCATTTTTACATTGTAAGAAGCCATTTGGCGGGCCAGTCAGCATGTACACGTCACCAGAGTTGGTAGGAAAAATATCTGTCTATTATATGAGGTATCTAGCAGCTGATGGTCGGTTGACAATGATGCATATGGTGCTAAAACTCAATAAACTACCAACCAGAAAAACGTATGCTGCATGCATGTATGTACTAGCTAAGCCCTAGAAATATAAAACATATTTTACTAGCTAGATAAGAAAGAATCAAATCAAAACCGCCTCATCCAACTCGAAACAGGGCGAGAGTACGTGGGCGACAGGAATATATCCAGTCCTTTTATCCACACATCTTCAGAAACACAGTTCATCCTGATATCAGCTGAAACACCTCAGGTTGATTAGTTTTATGGATTTGATGTGTTCCTGAGAATGTTTTTAGTCAACTCTCCATCAATCAAATAGGCTAATGTATTTTTGTCAACTTATCAGCCTACAAGGTAGCAACGCAATGCATACATAATGCATCCATACATCCAGTTGTTAACAACAACGAAATACTACATCAGTAACACTGCATATGCAGTAAGGGAAAAAAAACATTTATTGATCTCTTAGAAGTAGACGGCCTAGTAGTTAATTTCTTAAGCCTCTCACTCCTTGAGCCTCTGTTACATCTATCTTACGTACGCAGGCAAGTTAGATTGCGGCTGGTCAAGATGGCGAATGCATCATGCATGATATATTCGAAGTCTCCGTACCATTTCTCCTGCGTTAATTCCTCCTAATTACTCGTAAAATCATTTTCAAGATGATGAACTCGTGATGCCATCCTTTCGTAAACTTCTGATGTGATTTACCCTCCAAGAAAAACTCAACGAAGTCTGCATATATACAGTACTCTCTTTTAATTATTACTAGTATTTCTTAATGATTCACTACTCAAAGACTTAAATTTCAGGCAATGAAAGAGATTTCTCCGCGGCGATTTTTTGGTCTCCAGAGATACAGATATTTCAGTACCCAATCTGACGCGACAAAGACGTTATCCAGACGTCGTACGATTTGTACTTACACGTAAGATTGATCTGCAGATGAGAGGAGCATATGCATCGATCGGCTTCTCTTCTGAAGACTCTTCTGAAAATTGGATGGCACGTACATACATACGTGAACTGTGCTGAGAATATTACCACTCTGGGAAGTTCTCCTGATGCACGTATCTCAGATTGGGAATAAGTTGAGTATAGAGGATAATAAGATTGATGATGATTTGCGAGGAAGTCGATCGATTACCTAACGCAAGGCATGGCCAATAAACCCCAATAAATGAACGAGAGCGAAAAGGATGTCCAAGATATTTGGGTTACGATATACTGTTAAGTACTGTATATAAGTATGGATTTTGGGGATATTTTTGAGCGATTATCTTGAAGAGATGACGGAAATTAGTAAGGACGACGGCGACTAGGTTGATATAAGCGATGATGTTAATTGCAGTGGGAGATCTGAATAAGTAGTGAACTGATCAACAACTTGGAGGATTGAAGAGGCAGACATGCGGTACATATCGCGGTACAGAGGTAGCTGCAAGTTTGTCCACCGCATTGGTTGATGACTTTGATCAGTGCACCCAACGTCAGAAATAGACTACCATGGGTGGAAAAAAACACGTTGCTAATTAATTATTCACTGATGATGATCTCCCGGAAAAATTATTTAACTGATGATGATTTCGTGAAGGAGTCGATCGACTCTCGGATAGTCGCTGAGAATCATGTGTGCATAAAAAGTCCGAGCAAATGGAAAGAAGCAAAGAAAATTACACGCGAGCAACCGTGTCGGTCGTCGCCTATCATCAACAACTCTGCACGTCCAGGTGCCTCGTCCCTGATGCATACACCTGGCGAGCCATATCTTTATCTAGAGAACTATTTACACCCCTGTTTTGAAAATTTCCAAATCGAGATATTGTAAATAAAAAAAAAATCGGATTTAAGGTCCGTGAATTCTTAATTTTAGATTTTTCTTTGCACACTTCCAAGCTAATAAACAATACGTTTTATAAAAAAAATAAATATTTTTGTAAAGCAGCTTTACAATTTTTTACTGGTTAATTCATCTGTTTGTAGCTTCGAATAGCTATAAAAATCAGATTATTCATCAATTTCAGTTATATTAAATGGGGCCTAGTGGTGGATCCTGTTGTAAAATTTTTGGATTTTGTTTTGAATTTAGAGAAAATCTGTTCAAATTTCAAAATTTCTCAAGAAAATTCGTCCCAAATTTAAAACCCTCTGTGGCACTGGCAGTAGAGCAGAACTGACCCACGCGCAAAATCTGCGCGCTTTTGTGCTTGGGGTTTGTGTGCGCGCCCACATGCACGTTCGCTAGCTGCACCGCACGACCGCACCCCTGGCCCGACCGCCCGTCCCGACAGCGACGACGACATCGCTCGGACGACGGGACGGCGCCACGGAGGCCACGTCGCCCAACAGCGAGACGCCGGCCGCTTCCACGTGACGCGCCCCCGTTCGGCGCGCGCGCGGACGACATCCACCGAGAAAATCGATCGATCGAACCGCGTCGAGGTCTCACGCTCTCACACCTGTGTTGCTGCCGCCGCCGCGGCGCACGCGCGCGGCCCCCGGTGCAGCCTTTGCCTGCCCTTTTACGCCGCCGCCCGCAGCGCCCCGCCCACCACGTGTATCTCCCGCTCGCCTCAAACGCGACCGCGCGTCCGCGGCCACGTCGCCGCGGCAGTGGCAGCGACGCCCGAACCGACGACCGCGTAGTACAACGTTGTCCCGCGCCGCGACATATGGTTTCGTTTTCTTTTCCGGAGGGTTGACTCGATCGGGCCGCTCCTCGTCGGCGGCCGGTGTCGCTGGTTGCTCGTGCGATGCGACGACGACGACGCCGTCGGCCGCTGAGGGATTCGGTGAACCGGTGGCTGGTGGGGGCGCGTTACAGGTGGACGTGGGTACGTGGCGAGCTCTTGCTTCTTTGGGAAGAGTTGAATTCCTCTGAATTATTGTGATTTCGTTGGATTGCCGTTTCCTGGATCCTGGATCCTTGTCAGGCGTCAGCATTTGTGTTCTTCCGTTTGGCCGGTGCATCATATCCGTCATATCCATTGTTGGTGAGAGTGCAAAGGTTGACGTACAAATCCATCAAGAAATCTGGTCCCAAGCAACTGTAACGCGATAAACTCCAGCGTGCGTGATGATGGTGGCTAATGTTTTATCAGAATCTTTCGAGTGTAACCAAGCATGGTATGCACTATGCAGGTTTTTTACTGTTGCAGGAACAGAAAAAGAAAAGAACAGGCAAAACCTGTCATCAATCAAACGTAAAATTCCCATTGATTGCATTATACACGATGGGTTAACTTGTCGGAAAAAAGACATATATGTATTTACACGTTATATATGGGGAAGTAGAAGAAGCATCTAGAAGTGGATATATACACAGAAATGTGTAAATGACACGAACAACGTACAATCCAATCCTTCAGGGCGTGATCTCAACCTCATGGTGATAATCATTTCTATTTTAATTACGACACCAGATGAGTTGTGCAGCCAAAAGACTGAATTCCACGTCAGGACGTTTCTTTCATCACCTGGGCAAGAAAAACCTTGTGGTTTCTGTCCCGTTTCCTTCAATTTTCCCCAAGAAGTTTCAGGA
The DNA here is from genome assembly GCA_008326285.1 of Oryza officinalis. Classification (NCBI taxonomy): domain Eukaryota; kingdom Viridiplantae; phylum Streptophyta; class Magnoliopsida; order Poales; family Poaceae; genus Oryza; species Oryza officinalis. The sequence goes on along the minus strand of BDMV01000009.1, from coordinate 25,892,406 downwards.
ATAAACTAATTAATCCTCTGCATCAGGAAGAAGATAGCACGTATTAGAATAATCTGGTCCGATGTGCACACTTCATTTGCAAACGTGTAAGGATGCAACCGCCTGAAGATCTTGGGAAAAAAAATCGAATTGATCAATGGACGGACAAGACAGCTCCGACACCTAAACACGACTGTTTTGGGTGGCATCATAATTCAATTGTCTCTGTAGCAATCGACAGGATGTTCTTCTCCCTGTAGCCAGAGAATTTGTTTGTGGGGTAGTTCAGATACGGTACGGGCACTCAGATGCAATGTCTTTGGGAACAGAACAGATGAACAACAATTTTCAGTCCCTTTCGTTCAGAGAAGGATAGAAAATTAGAAAGATCCTGGAAACAACCAAAGCAGAAGCATCAGGTTCTAGCAAGTAGCAAGCAGACGACAGAGAGTCACAGATTGACTGATAGTATACTGCACGTGGACGTTATACTTCTGTACTTGCAAAGGCAATTCTTTTGGCTGAAGCCCATGGGAAAGGAGCCAAAGATCTGCTGGAATCAAATTCCTTTGCCCTTGCAACTAATATTAGGCAGCAAAGTAGAGCTATTAGTAGTACTTGTACTAGCTTCTAGCTAGCTAATTAGCACCCTAAATTCACCTAGGGATTAGCCTTGGACCATTTTGCAACTCAAGGGCATGGGTGACTGAGATTGCTTGTGAGATTATTGTGATGTTAACCTACATCGCCACGTGTCATCGTCTTGTTGGACGAGGCCTCACTTAATTTCGTTTTAACTTATAAGCCACCTCGGTTAGTATCCACAAAGGCAAGTTGGAGAGTATCAAATGCGGTTATGCACACCAAGCCGCAAGCACCAAAAGTTGGAGTCTCGTAGGACGTATGGATGGTTAACCATAAAGCTACTTGATTAACCAAATAAAGCTGCCTTTACCAAGGACCGATCAAATCCACGGCTGATGTCGTCGTGAAAACCACCGGTAACAAAATAAGAACAATCCTTTTTAATATTTAAGTTATCGGTGCCATTCATCAGCAACTGTCATCGGTCCATACGCGTAGAAGGGCTTGTTTTAACCATAAAATTTCTCCTACTGACTACCATCCACTCATCGAACAAATCCACAACACATACTACGCGCGATCGCTGATAAGATATCACGGCGCGGCGGTTTTTATGGAGCAGCTCAACAAACTATCAAATGTTTATATATATTATTTTAAGTGAAGTAACAGCATTTTTCTCTTTCTTCTTGCCCTCACCTATTGCTTTGAAATATATGTAGCCAACTTACAATAAATATTGATTTCATATTAAAAAAAATCATGTTCACCAAGTTATTGAAATAGTATAATAGTGGATAGATTCATTCAAGTTCGGATAAGCTCCTCACAGTCCTAATTCCATAGTTTTAAATTTTTGGTCAATTTGATCGGAATGTAAACAAACAACCCTGGTTTGAGGATTGCCACACCAGCAACAACCCTCTATACTAATGGACCAGTATTGTCTTTGTTCCTTGTCCCCCTACTTCCCCTGTTTGCGGCTATCACATCAACCCGCGGTTTTTGCCGCGAACCGCAATCCGCCCGTGCGGCAGCCATGGCGTCGTCCACACTTATAAAAAGGCCCTGCTCTCCAGCTTTCCCTCCTCAAGTCTCTCCTCCTCCTCCTCCCTCTCCAGCATCTCGATCTCTCTCAATCCTGAGCTCCTCTGCTCGAGCTGCTCCTCACGGATCCTAGCCACATTTCTTGAATCTGATCTCCCTCGGATTTTTCAATTTTCTTTGATTCATTGCCATGGCCGCGCAATCTTGGAGGTCCTTCATGTGCTGCGGCGGCGGCGGCGCTGCCGTCCACGACGACGACGACTCCGCGCCGAGGCGGCGGAGGATCGCGCGCAGGGGGGACAGCCCGAGGTCGTCGTCGAGGATGTCGTTCACGAGCCTCAGCTCGTCGGGGACGCTGTCGCCGGAGGACCTCTCGTTGACGCTGTCCGGCTCGAATCTGTACGCCTTCACCTACGCCGAGCTCCGCACCGCGACGGGCAACTTCTCCCGCGCCAACTACCTCGGCTGCGGCGGGTTCGGCCCCGTCTACAAGGGCGCCGTCGACGACGGCCTCCGCCCCGGGCTCGCCGCGCAGGACGTCGCCGTCAAGTACCTCGACCTGGACTGCGGCACGCAGGGCCACAAGGAGTGGCTGGTGAGTGCGAAAACAGAGTGTTCTTGGCAATGCACAACCTCGATCGATCAGATGCTTTGCGTGATTAATCGAAACAATTCAGCTAACTAAACGGTTGTTCCTGTAGGCCGAGGTGTTCTTCCTTGGGCAGCTGAGGCACAAGAACCTGGTGAAATTGATTGGTTACTGCTATGAAGACGAGCACCGGATGCTGGTGTACGAGTACATGAGCGGCGAAAGCTTGGAGAAGCACCTCTTCAAAAGTGAGTCCTTGTCTTCAACAAGAATCTGGTTTATTTGGTCGATTTTGAGAGTAAAATTGGTGGTTTTTTGAGACCAAAAAGTTAAAAAAAGGAGTACCCAATTCTACATCTTTTCATAAATAAAGAAAGAGGGAGTACGCAACTTAGAAATTTGAGCATGTATGGGTGACATATGGTCGTCCAAATACGATGAGCTGTTCCTGTCCCCCTGCCTTTAGTTCCTAACTTTTTTTTTCCTTTTCTCAAAGTCAAGGTCTCTTGGTGAGCTGTTATGTGACTTAAAAGAATCATGTATTTTATTAGGTGGTTGCATATATTGGTCACATTTTGTCATAACAAAAATATTCATACTAGCTTGCTGGACAATGTGGAGGAGGAAACTGACCTGAAACATCATATCTCCTGCAGCTGTCAATGGTTCTCTTCCATGGATGACAAGGATGAAGATTGCCCTCGGCGCGGCGAAAGGCCTCGCATTCCTCCACGACGCCGACCCGCCGGTGATCTACCGCGACTTCAAGGCATCCAACATCTTACTTGACTTGGTGAGCCACCCTACAATTCAGAGTTCAAAATTCAATTCAGTTCCAATGTAGGGTATCATTTTTTCCATTCTAGATTAGAACTTACAGTTTAAACACCACAGTGTCAAGAAATGACAATGTTTCTGAAATGTCCCTTTCATTTGGGAACAGTAAGTTCAGTTACCAACAAATGGGGTCAGTCAGACAGCACACGTCACTTCTCGATGAATGCGAAATTACTAAATGTTTGGGGCCCAAATCCAAGGCTGCCACAAATAACCTTCGCAAAAAATGACTTAATTTTTTGATCGAGAATTTAAACTTTTTGACCAATTGAATCATCCCAATGACCGTGCAAAAATATCCAGCTGCGCCACACGTTTCTGAACTGTGCTGGCAGTGGCCCAGTTCGTTATTATGGCCAAAAGCCTTGACCTGGCTTGATTAGAACTTTGGAAGATGCATGCCAAACTTCAGAAATCCTAGCTATCCTGCCCTCACATCATCCACCAAATAAAAAATATCTAGCCATCATTATCCACCACACCCAAGTAGCCCACAGATTATTAATACATGAACAGCTTTGCAAGTTATATCTTGATATCCCACTTCCATTCACATTACTAAATCTCAACTTGTGTGTTTTCAGGATTACAATACCAAGCTGTCCGACTTTGGGCTGGCTAAGGATGGGCCCCAGGGCGACGCTACGCACGTAACGACACGTGTCATGGGAACACATGGATATGCAGCTCCTGAGTACATCATGACGGGGCATTTAACCGCCAAGAGCGATGTGTACAGTTTTGGAGTGGTACTGCTGGAGCTCCTCTCGGGGCGAAAGTCAGTGGACCGCTCTCGACGCCCGAGGGAACAGAGCCTGGTGGATTGGGCTAGGCCGTACCTCAAGTGGGCCGACAAACTGTACAAGGTTATGGACCCAGCCCTCGAGTGCCAGTACTCGTGTAAGGGTGCGGAGGTGGCGGCTTTGGTGGCGTACAAGTGTCTGAGTGAGAACCCCAAGTCCAGGCCCACAATGAGGGAGGTTGTCAAGGCCCTGGAGCCCGTGCTTGGCATGGACGACTTCTTCCCAGTTGGCCCATTCGTCTTCACCGTCATTGTGGAGGACGAGAAGGTGGTTAACATGAAGGTGGACATGAAGGTTGAGGTTGAGGAGAAGAAAAACACTCACCAGAACCATCAGGATAGGCATCGACAGAAGTACCCAGACTCGGCGATCCATGCCGGCATTGTGCTGCATGACCGTGATGGTGTCATCGGAGGAGGATACACCGGTGCGCTGCGACGGCACCGGAGGACGGCGAGCTACAACAAGGAGAGGGGGGCATAGGAGTAGAGGTGGGGAGCAGAGTAGGAGAAAAAGGTCATGCATGTACATATGCTGGTGAGGGTGTGGCAGAATGCCACATTGGATTGGTTTTAGTTTTTGGTGTTGTCTTTTGTAGCTTTCTTATTGATGGTGATAGTGGGTGGGTGTAAGATTATACAGGAATGCAAAATAGTGTGATGAAAAGTTACGCTTGGATTTTCAAGGATCGTTGGATGTTGTACGCAATCAAATGGTCTAGTTAAAAGGGTGCCCCATGCTTCTATTATTATTATTTTTTGCTCCTTTTCGTTTTCGGTTTATATTGGCAAGTGTTTGCGAGTGAAACTTTGAATCCGAAAATATAAAAGAAAGACAGCAGACCATAACATGTGATGAAATTGACGCCATTAAAAGTTCTTTTCTTTGATGAAGACATTTTCACAAGACATAAGTTGATGTTGATGAGTGGGTTAATGACGGCCTCACATGCCATGATACCCATTTGCCCATCGTAAGTAACCTATCTACGCCGGGGCTGAGGGCTGACACATCAACGATTAATCGCACTGTTACATCAACATTTATCTGAAGAATTTACTGTTCACTATCTACACTGGACCCATTTCAGTCTAAACTACTTAATTTGTTCGAGATTTCGAATCATATACAGATCGGTAATATCAGTAGAAAGAATTAGTAAATAACAAAAATTACCTTTATCGAATTCTGAAAAGGGACAGATTGCCGATTGGTCACCTTCATCTACTCGATTCCATTCCGAAGACAGCCCAGACACTGTTGAGGTGCTCGTCCTGGACGGAGGCGGGGAAGCAGGACTCCAATGGATCGCCGGTGAGGGGCACGCCGCCGCGATATCCCGCTCCTCTCCGGCGCGATCGCCTGTTCGCCGTCGTAGATCGAGGAGGAGAGAAACCCGCCGCGTTTCGACGGAGTCGGAGAGTCAGAGAAAGCGTGGGGAGGGACGCACCTGACGAGCAGCGCAGGATGTAGAGGCCGAGTAGAGAAGAGCAGCCCAACTGCCCAAGCGATATTTTAGGCCCAATACTGATGGCCCAGACTGGATCCAATTCCAGTCGGCCACGTCGTCGTGGGCCCATAAGTCTATTTCGATTCCTTGTCTTTGGAGAATAAGTCCACTTACCGTCTCTTAACTTTACGTCGAGTTTGATTTACATTCATAATCCCAAATACCAGAAATCTTCACCCCTAAACTATATAAAACCGTGCAATTTAGGTCCTATGGTAATATAGAGCCTATTTTCTCATGTTTTTGCTTACGTGGCAGATGTTTGGGCCTACTTCAGCATGCTTAGTCACTGTGCTTGTGCCTGTTCCCGTTCCCGTGCGAGAGCCCGAGCCGAAGACACGTAGGCGTCGCCGCCTCCGTGCTCGATCCACCGTCACTGTAGTTTTCACCGTCGCCATTTCCGGAGTCCACGCTTTCGAACGCTTGGAGAGGTTGATGCCAACCATGGCCTCGTCGAGGCCGTTGCTGACCTCCTCCAGTATCTTGGAGTCGCTGTATTGGGTGACGGCCTGCACGATGGCACAGGCGCACCGCGCAGGGTCACTGCTCTTGAAGATGCTGGAGCCGACGAATACGTCATCGCAGCCGAGCTGCATTATGAGGGCAGTGTCAATGGGGGTGGTGATGTGCTTGGCGTAGGAGAAGACCTCCTTGTCGTCCATGTTTGTCACGCCCCAAACTGGCCCCGGGCGGAGACCAGGATAGAGCGGTCCAGATTGACCTGTATGCCTGTACCAGTCCCAGGAAAATAGCGCTGGTACAACAGGAAGACAGAATACCACAACAGCAGCGGTCTCTTTATTTAAGAGTAGGATTACAACCAAGGTTGGAACTACGGACAGAACCCGAGTTCGCAACAGCATTACAGAAAGGCGGAAGCGGAAAGCGGCGACTGGCCCGAAGCCACAAGCAAAGCCTTGGGGAAGGCCGAAACCCTACTACTGCTCGAAGTCGGCTTGCTCCTGGAAGAACTCTTCATCAGCAGGGTCCACCTCTTCATCTTCGAGAACTGGGGGGGGGTTTAATTATATAGAGCAAGGGTGAGTACAGGAGTACTCAGCAAGTCAGGGGAATTAAGTGTTTAATGCAAGCTTCAAGGGAAAGCCAGTTGTTTTTCACAATTGATTTTAGTTTAAGACTTTAGAAACATCTAAGTGAGTGCTTCTCGACGACACGGATGAGAAGGTGCGTCTCATCCGGCCGGAGCAGTGAGATTGTATCGATTGATTCTTGTCGGCACGAGAGGCTCCCTGCCAATCGTTCACCGACCCGGCTGCACCAACAGCCACAACTCACACACGCCGGTACGAGAGGCTCCCTGCCAATCGTCACCGACCCGGCTGCTTCAACAGCCACAAGTCCACACATCGGTACGAGAGGCTCCCTGCCAATCGTCACCGACTCGGCTGCTTCAACAGCCTTAAACCAAGCACAGAATGGAAACCTCACACCAACAGCAGTTCACAAGGTGTTCAATAAAACTACGCTAAGGAATCACCTCACATCCGCCCATGACCGTGGGCACGGCTGTTCGAACAGTTGTTAACCTCTGCAGAGGGGGTACACTTTACCCACACGACGTTACTAACCCCGAATCACCCAGCCCGCGACCCTCGGTCACGTCTGGCGACCTTAAGGCTTTCACGACAAGGCATTTCGAAAGCCGACTCAGGGTCATCTTATGCCAACGGGAGGGGTCCCACGGACCAACACCAGGTTAGGTCCCAGACCATACTGTGCCAGGAAGCCCAGGGGTCCTCCCCGACACCACCTCGGCGAATCCACTTGTCCCTTGGCATCAAGATTTCCCTGGCCTAGCTAATTACTCAGCCAGGGGCGTCCCATATCACCCATGTGGTCGTACTTGACATATGCTTGGATGTAATTCCCAAGGAAACGGTCCTTAGAGCGAGAACGGGCAGACCGTACCACCAGTACGTCTCCCGTACCGCGAGTTTTAGAAACTCACTCCAGTTTTCAAGACACCGACCCAAGTGTCGGGTTTTCCAAGCATTTTGTAAACTCAAGTTTTACCCAGGTGATCCATTTTAAAGTTTGAGGGGAGTCTCGATATTTGTACGCGAGGTACGGATACCGAGGCATCACCTGAGGGGTGGCAAGGGTGTCAGGGTAATCAAGTATCAAGGAAGGTGAATGCAACAAAAGGTTAGGGCCTGACGGTTATATTGCAAACTGAGGCCGAGTGTCAAGTGTAACCTAGTCATGCATAGTTTGCGAAATTAAAATACTTAATTTAAATTATGGGTTCAATTGATCAAAGGTGACTTGCCTTGCTCGAGATCTTGAGCTTCTTCCTCGAAATCCGCGCACTGCGGGTCTTCGGGCTCCGAGACTACACGCGAAACGAGACGACTCAACAAAGCGATAAAAAGAAGCCCTATTAAAGACCACTAAGCGTGCCATTGGATAGATCTCGATTTTACGGATTTACAGGAGGTGGAATGGAGTCAATCGGACGAACGGTTGAGAAGATATGAATTTCCGAAGATTAAAGGATTTTCTGGAATAAAGAAAAGGAATTAATAATTAATTAATAATTCCCTGAAAAGAAAAGAAGGAGGGATGTCAATTAGACTTTAATTCGGGCGGCTAAGAGCAGCCCAAAGGATTGGAGCGGGCGCGGCCGAAATAATGGGCCGGCGGCCCGAAGGGATCGGCCTAGGCCGAGCAAGGGAGGCCGATGGCCGAACAGGCCGAGTGGGCCGAGCAGGCCGACGCTTGAGGGCGCGGCCCACGAGCAAAAAGGCCGAGTGGCCGAGGGGCTGACTGGCTGCGCGGCCCGAGTGAAACGGGCCGGCGCGCGAGAAGGCGGCCTGGAGCCGAGCGGGGCACAGCCCACGGGCGACGTGGCGCGGGAAAAAGGCCGGACGGCCTGGCCGGCGAGGCGCGGCCCAAACGGAGAGAGGGCGCGGCGGACCGGGAGACCTTGACCGGTCTCCCGTGGGGCCGGACAGGCGGACGTGGCGTCCACGTCAGCACGCGCGGGGGAGAAAAAGGGGAGGAGCTCGCCCCGGAGAGGGCGGCTCGCGGGCGGTCGGCGGCGAGCGCGGGTTCCGGTGGGGCGACGAGCCGGAGCGGGCGGCGGCGGGCACCGGCGGCGGGAGGAGGTGAAGCGGGGTCGGCTCGCCGGCGGGGATTGAAGAGAAAAAGGGGGGGCGGCGGCGGCTGACGGCGGCACCACGCGACAGCGGCATGGGCGCACGGGGACGGCGCTAAGGGGACGAATGGCGGCACGACGGCGGCGTCCGGGGGGGGGGACTACGACGCTCCTACGGCCCTAGACCGGGGAGAAGAGAGGAGGCGGAGGGGAAAAGAAGGGGTTACCGCGGCGGCGGCAAGCCGAGAAGGAGGCCGACGGCGCGGGCGCGGCACGGCACGGCTCCGGGCCGGGGAAGAGGGCGGCGGAGGTGGCGCCCGGAGCTCCTCTTCTTGCGGCGGCGGCAGCAAGAGGGGCGGTGGCGTGACGGCGCGACGGCGGGGAGGGGCGGAGCGGCTCGGGTGGGGGCGACAATGGCGGCCTGGCGGAGGGGGGGGTATTGTAGGGCGGCTAGGTCGGTTCTGGGGGGGGAAAAAAATGTCGGTTTTGGCCGGGAAGAGGCGGTGGAGCGCGCGGGAGGGGACCGGCGCAAGCGGCCAAGCGGCCGGGTGACGTCGGCGGCGGTCGGTCGCCGGGGAAAAAGAAAAAAGGGGGGGGGAGAAAGGGGCCTTGCCCCCTTGCCGATTCGGGTAGGGGAAGAGCGGAGAGGGAAGGGGGGCGCGCGCTCGGCGCCTTGGCGGCATGCGCGCGCAGCGCAGCGGCGGGGCCGAGGCGGGGACCAGCGGCGGTCGCGGCGACGGAACGGCGCCGGCGGGATCCGTTGGGGAGAAGAGAGAGAGAGAGAAAGAAGAACGGCGCGACCGGGGACGACGCGGCTCGGGCGCGCGCGCGGGCCGAGCGGCCTGGCGCGGCCCAGCGGCCCAGCGGGGGAGAAAGGCGGCCGGGCAGGCGCGGACCGGGCCGGAAAGCGCGGCCCAGGGAGGAGGAAGGGCGCGGGTGGAGGCAGGCCGTGGGGGAAATCAGCCCGAGGGGGAGGGAGGACTGGGCCGGCAGCGGCCCAGGAGGAAAAAGGAGAAGGAAACAGGCCGGAAGGGAAATCGGCCCGGGACAAGGGAGGTAAAACAGACTTTTCCAGAGAAACAGAAAGAGGGAGTTTGAGGGCTCGGATTCGAAATCCGTTTTCGCGGTTTTCTCCGGGATTGAAGTGAGAGCGGAAACACGAGACCTTGGCACACGACAAGACTCAGCTGAAGAGCAAACTTTCGCAAATAGGGTTTTTAGCAGATTAGTTTTCCCGCTAACGCCGCGACAAAACGGGCGTTACAATGTTGCAAAGAGCGCTGATGTCCTCAAGGTGGTGCCCTCACGGATGCGGCGGAGAACCTTGCCGAGGTCGTGATAGTCGTAGATGAAGGGAACGTGGAAGTTGTGTTTGTTGATGTGGTGGGCGTCATCGGCGAGGGTGAGGACCTCGCTCTCATTGATGTATGCCGATGGTCTCGAGGATTTAGGCCTCGACGAAGTGGCCAATGCAGTCCTTGGGCATGACAGGGATGGTGATGGCGTGCTTGATGTCGTAGATGAGGCTCGAATCGGACATGTGGGCAACGCCGCCTGGACGCAGATGTCGGCAGGGACGCGCTCGAGGGCCATGACGGTGTAGGCCTCGGCCTCCTCGGCGATGCGCGCCGGTTTCGGGGGTGACAACATCCATGGTGATGCCCCTGCGTAGCATCTGGGCGAGGCTGACCTTGAACATGTTGTATTCCTAATGTGACGTCGAAGGCGTAGACTCCGAAAACGGCAGCGGCGAAGCCTGCAGTGGCGGCGGATCGAGCACAGGAGGCGATGATGCCTGCGGTGTCTCCTGCTGGGGCTCTCGCACGAGAACGGCCGAGCACGGGCATGGTTGACTCGGCATGCTGACAAGTAGACCCGGATATCTTTCACGTAAGCGAAAACATGGAAAAATGGAATCTATACTGTCATAGGACCCAATTTGTACGGTTTTGTACATTTTAGGAGTAAAGATTTCTGGTTTGAGATTAAGGATGTCAATCAAACTCGATGTAAAGTTGAGGGATGGTAAGTGAACTTATTCCTCTTTTTAGTTGAATTGCCTTTCTCAACCACAAAACCACAAGTATAACATCTCTCCATTTTCGAAACCGGTGCAAATGAAGTCCAATGATGATTTGGATGACGGTTTCCGTTGACATAGTGTCTACGTGGCTAGTTTAACTTAGTTCTCGTCCCATGTAATGTTGGTGTGACATTCAAAGCAAGATTAAAAGTTTTATAAATTAAAAACTATGCAGGATCCATATATCAGTGAAATAAAAGATAAAAAATAGTAGACCCCGTATATCAAAGGGTCGACCCTTCTCTCCCCTCTTCTTTCCTTCTCCCTTTTTCTCTCCTGCTTTCCCATGAGGATTGTCGGTTGCTCCTGGGAACGGTGAGGAACTGAGGGCAGGCGGAGGCGTGAATGCATGATCCAGGAGATGAACGTCGGCGGCGGGATGTGTGGCGGCCATGGAGCGGAGGCCGTACGAGGGCGTTGAATCCATTGGCGCGCGAAGACGGGGAGCCGACACGGCCCGACCTCGCGAATACGGACGCCGTCGATGTAGAAGACGATGAAGCGGGAGAAACAAAGGATGGAGAAGCAGCGGGCATCAGCGGTGGGATCGAAAGGCATCGAGTAGCGCTCCTCCGGTCCTCCCAGGGCTCGGTCGGTGCTGCCATGGCCGTACACGTTGGCCTGCATTGTCTACTCATACCTGTATCGGTTGCTGAGGAACTTGAAGTCCAGCTCGTCGTGCGTCTTCTCAAACATATGTCTCCATTGAAGAGCTAGAAGAATTTCTACGCACACGTATCTATCATCGGCTAATCGCTGATCGACAACATAGCATGCAACTAATTAACAAGAAGATGATTACGTGATTACGTCATCGGCACCGTCGACAACGCTGGTCTCCTCGCCATTGATTGCGTCCGCCTCCCTCTCAAAAGGTTCATTCTAACTCCCTTGGTCTCTCCCCCTATTGTTTTTCTCTCCCGTATTGTGCGCTGCTGTCAACCTTGACGCACCGGAGGAGCGGTCGCACTACGGTGTCACGAGCGTGTCGCAATGGTGGCCAGATGCCTTGGGACTTGGAAGTGCGGCACGACGAAAGTCGAGCTGGTGGCGGTTGATGGTAACGACCCTGTCGGCTCCCATCTTCGAGCGTTAGGCCATCGGATTCGGCGCCTTCTGCTCCGTCGCTGCGCGATTCTGCTCCGTTGTTGCTGCAAGGATAGATCCAACGTGGGTGTTGGGGGGACTCAAGTCCCTCCTACTCCGCTGGATCATTGATAGAAGAAGAGAGGGAAGGGGGAAAAGGAGGGAAAGAAGGAAGAGAAGGGGACTGAAGGAGGAAGAAGGAGATGAGTCCCCCTCCAATTTTATTCTAGATCTGCCCTTGGCTACTGGAGCTCCACCTACGTCGCCGCACATCCTGCCACCAACGTCCCATCTCTTGAATTGCACCTCCGCCTAGCCTCATCGTCCCTAGGGAGTGGCTGGCCATCTCCTTGGTGGGAATCAGGAGAGAAAAGGGGAGACGGGAGTGGGAGGAAGGGGGAGAGAAGGGGTGGCCCACCCATATGTGGGCCCCATTATTTTTTTTTATCTTTTTTATTTGACTGACACATGGGCCCCATATTTTGTTTTAACTTTTGTTTTCTAATCATGTTTTAGTGTCATGTCAACGCCATGTGGGACGATGACCAAGTCAAACCAGTCACGTAGACGCCATATCATCCAAAACCACCATCCAAACCGGTTTGGGACCTCATTTACACTGGTTTTATAAGCTAAGAAACACATTATATTGTTAACGCCAAAATTTTGTAAGATTCTTTAGTGGATTCAATTAAGAAAAGAAGTCAAGCAGCCGATGAAAATTTATCCTGAAGAGACCGAGTTCAAGAAGGAATCGTGAAGACCGCGACATGACAACTTAATTTATCTATTAGGTAAGTTTTATATTTAGAAAAGTTTGTGTCATATCCGATAAGGACTATATGTTTCCTTTTATCTTTAGGAAAGTTTGTGTCGTGTCCAATTAGGACTCTTATCGGCCTACGGGTATAAATATGTACACCTGGGGTTCTTCTAATTTATCTCTCAGATCAATATAACTTTCGGCGCATCGCCACCCTCTTTTCCGAGGTTTCTTTTACTATCGGCGGAATTTGGCACCTGACGCGGGGTTGCATCGGCCTCGATCTCCGGCGAAGGCTAAGTCCTAAGTTCCGTCAGCCCTAACAATTGTATCGGCTATATTAGTGTTGTTCAAGGTTGCATCGCTTCAATCTCTTAGATTGCTCTGGTTCAGTCGGTATCTTTATCTACTTGATATCTCGATTCTATCTTTAATTGCATTGTGTTTAGAGACACAACGGTTTAGTTGGGACTGTCTTAGTTAGGTCTGATCTTCTGGCTTAGTCAATATATCTCTACAATCAAAATATTATTTTAGATAGATTTATTATATCCATCACATTAGACAGATTTATCGGCTCATTGAGTATTAGATTATTATATACAATCTCGTACTACATCGGTTAGATTCGACCTACTAGATTGTTGTTGATAATCTAAATCTTGTTAAGCTGATAGGTTCATGCTAATATTTTATCGGAGTGATAGCCAATCTTATCTGATGTATTAAATTTCTTTTTGATGGATTTACTATCTTAATTAAATTTAATACATGACCACTTTGATCGGTGTCATATCGGCTTGCTTAAATCTATTAGTCAATTATCAACCTTATGCTGCATCGATTGGGTTCGACCTATTGAAATATGGTTGTAAGTTAGATTTATTTAAGTCAGTAGGCATCAATCATTATTTCATTAGGGTTTCAGCCGATGAGTTATCTAAATGTTGCATCGGCTTATAAGGATTATATACAAGTTAGTTTTAGCCGATTGTAGCAAAGGTTTCATTGATTACTTAATCATTTGAATTTAATAACATCGGACTTCCAGCCGATATATGTTTTAACCATCAAGGCTACATCTAATATTTTATATTAATATCGGCCGATTGATTTGTTGGATATTTGTTTTATTATATCTATATCAGCTGACTGGTTCATTGAATATCTACTTTGTCACATTTATATCGGTCGATTGATTCTCTATCTTATTACATTATTATCAGTCGATTGTCTTTATAGCATTATTTATCCAAGTGTTAAAATCTACATCGGACATATAGCCGATTGTTCAAAACTCTATCGACATTGGCTAGTATCGCTACATCGGCTTGTTAGTCGATCGACTATTTGATCGTCAATTTATATATCTTGTCAGTTGAATAATCAAACTGAATGACACACCCACATCCGATATTTTAGGACCTGCACTGGAGCTAAGCAGATCTCTCACGCCTTCGTGTGTCACACGCAGGATCTACGTCAACACATCTTTTGACACACTCGACGGAACAGATTTTACGTCAACATATATCTAGTATTTTGATTTAAGAATGTGATTCAAACTCGATGTTAAGATAAAGGCCCTACAATGAATTTATTCCTAAATTAGTCCCAATACTTGGAATACCTGCAAGTAATGATAACGGTCCGATTCCCATTGGTTTCGATAGGCCTGGTTGCAGTTACGGGGGATTCTCGGCCTCGTAAATGGCCCATACGACATGAGAAGAGAGTAAATGTCAGCCAGGTATATAGCTACCAAGTACCAATGTGTATTTTGACCCTCAACTATAGGCCAAAATCGATTCACAATCCTCAACTATAAAACTAGGTATAGGGATACCTTTAACTGTTAAATCCAAATCAAATTATCCCCCTGAGCATTTTTATGATGGTTTTGTCCTACGTAACATTACAGTAAAAAAGATAATAAAAAAGTCCCAATATGATCCACGTGTCAGTGGGACTTTTTCCATCTATTCCCTTCCTTCCTTCCCCCTCTCTAGGTCAATGCCACTTGGTTCCCACCGTTGCTCGCCTTACGACGGGAAGAAGCAACCGACGCCGATCCCTTCCTTCCTGCCGCTCGCCTGCACCTAGGAGAAATCAGCCGTTTCCGAAGTAAGGAGATGATGCTGACGAGCCAAAGCTGGCACTCCACCGCCGGTAGCAGGCGGGCGGGAGTCCGTGAAGGTTCTTCTAGCCCTTCAACACCAGGCCCATCAGGCTCTTCGACGGTGAGTTCTCAATCCCTCCCCTTTTCTTGCTTGCTTCCATTTCTAGCTTATATCTCAAGCAATTTGTAGTTAGAAAATTTGCAAGCCAGTTGATAATAAGCAAAACCGCTCCAAAAATCACCCAAAAAGTCGATTTACACCGGTTTTAATAATTGAGGATGCATTATATCTGATTTTACGGTGGAGGGATGTGAATCCATCTCAGTCTATAGTCGAGGGAGGCAAAATACACTTAGGCCTTATTCGCTTAATCCTTCCATAAGAGGATTAAGGGGGATTTGAAAGGATTTATTTCACACCTATTGTGATGTGAAATTATTCCCCCTCAATCTCCTCCCTCTTAGAGGTAAACAAACAAGGCCTTATTCTTTCCAATTCCCGTCGGCCTCAGGGTCCAATCAGCAGGGACATGACTGGGCTCAATTGGAGACGAGCGGAGGTACTGGGCCTCACACTTTCGGCCCATATATGGGCCTAGCGCCGTTCGGCAGGCGGAATTTGCCGGGGACCGTGGTAAAGCAACGGGGCAATTAGAACGTGTTGGACCGGCAAGGCTGACTGACAGGTGGGACCCTCGCCGGTCTCGTGCAGCAAAATGGGGCAAAATGACAGCCAATTCGACCTCACCTCTGCTAGACAGATTATTATTCAATCGTGTGACCAAAATTAGAAGTCTTCACGGCGTATATAACGTGATCGCTGTTGGCACATCAAGTTCGTCTTATAACTACGACGAAAAATGCATGAACTCATAATTTCTTTACAGGATAAACACCATATATTTTTCAAAGTTTGAACTTAATCAAAGGCCTAACAACTATAACAACTACAAGAAAAACAACCACCAAAAAAGGATCTAGATCAACATAAGCATCCACTTAGACAGCATGGGTTACGACACCGGGGGCATCGACAACCCTCTGTACAATTCTTGCAAGACCAGACACACCCACAGGAACATTCAGGGCACGACGGTTTCGGGAGGCTGCAGCAGTCTCCCTTGCTGCAGCAGGAAGGCTGCCCCTCGCAGCAAGACGACTGACACTTGCAGCACGAAGGCTGGCCCTTGCAGCATGACGACTGGCAGTTGAAGCACTGCGTCGTGCAGGGGCACTTGCACAGGCTCGAGCAGCAGCCGGTGCATGAGCATTTGAAGATGTTGAAGCAGCTGGAGCAGCGAGGGCACGAGCAGGAACAGCAGTCCGCGCAGCGGCAGCACTGCTCGCCGCAACAGCCGCTGCAGCTTGGCTTGCAGCTGCAGTCGCAGCAATTGGTAGAAGGACACAAGCCACAATCCGGTTTGCATTGGCCGCAAGAGCACGAGCCGCAGCCGTTGCAACCGCAGCTTGGAAGGCCACAGCCGTTGCAACCGCAGCTTGGAAGGCCACAGCCCTTGCAACCGCAGCTTGGACAGCCACAGCCGTTGCAACCGCAGCTTGGACAGCCACAGCCCTTGCAACTGCAGCTTGGGAGGGCGCAAGTGCAGCAGTTTGGGCTAAAGCAGTTGCACTGGGACTTGAAGCATGAAGGAATCTTGAAGCAGCTATACAGAGACTTGAAGCACGAAGAGATGCTGAAGCAGGTGCAGCTCGGTTTGCAGCACGATGTATTGCAGCATGGGCAGCAGCTTGGACAGGAGCACGAACAGTTTGGTTTGCAGCATGAAGGGGTCTTGCAGCAACTGCAGTTCGGTTTACAGCATGAGCAGCAGTCTGGATTACAGCATGTCCCGGCGCAGCACGCGCTGCAGTTTGGCTTACAGCATGGCTCGTCGCAGCATGAGCTGCAAGAACAATTGAGGCACCTTGGTCCTTTGCACTTGGGTGAGCACTTGCAACAGCAGCAAAAACATGAAATGCAGATGCACAATTTTGATCTGCAGGGAAAGAAATATTTTCACCATGTAAGCTCAGTTTTGCAGGACAGATTGTTATGCCAAAGTTTGTACACGTAATTTCAACAGCAATGAAATTAATGTTAATATAAATGTAAAAAAAACTATGATTTTTCTTTTTAATTTTAGATTAGGAAGAAGATTACATCCCTGAACTAGTTTGCTTTTTCAAAGCGTCAATAATATTGAGCAGGAATATAGAAAACTACTACTTGTTTATTCAGTTTTAACCTACAAAGGGATTAGAGGGCACTTTCAGACTGTCAGTTCCAATAGTGATGAATGTTGAATCCAACACCAAACATTATAAATATTTGAATGTTCTTGCCCCTCAGTCTATGCAAGCAAATTATATTCGAACAAAACATACCCGATCCACCGAAAAAGACGGCAAGATCTGTGCCTCCTTTTCTTCCTGGAAAAGGAAAAAAATGGTCACAACAAGTAAATAGACAGCGAACATGCTTAAAAAGGAGGAACTGGAAATTTAGAGCCATACGTTGGTATTAGTGGGTCATGTTTTGCACCAACAAACTCATTTATCCTGACAAGTAATGTAAGAGGACATTAGCAACCTGTAAAAGGACATAGCTTATAGTAATGAATACATAAGTATAGTCCAATGCTCAAACATTTATATTTGCTTTCACTAGGGTCATGTGTCCCTCAATTTGAGCAATCACAAATTCAAATGTGATATCGGCATATTAAATAATTCCGCCACAAAAATATAGGTATACAATGTCAAGCTAACGTAAATAGATTACTTGATAAAAAAAAATCTGCTTTCATTTTTGTGAATTGAAGGATTTGTGCACATTGCATGGTAAGAATCAGTGCAGATACAAGAGAACAAAACTCAGGACTATGAGCTGTAATATGGAACTCAAGCATAAAGGACATTTTAGTACTCCTACTTGTAGTCTCGTACAAAAATGGGGTAACAGAGATGTATCGTTCAGTTTTTTTCAAATTGCTGGACCAGTGGGCCACAAGATAATAACTGAGGCAGAGTTACAGGCACCACTAGTGAACGTTGTGATGCAGGTGGGGCTGTTTGATACTAGTAGCTATCAAGAAAATAGTTTTAAGATTTTCTGTAATGGTAAGTACATATGCATTTTAAACATGACTTCAATGTCATGTTTTTTTTTCTTTTTCATCCCAGGGAATTTTAGCATATGGTGATTTGCTAAGTGGGATAAATTATTACATGCAAGTGCAACAAGATTTTGTACACATAATACACTTTTCTAACTTGGATATAGAGACAACAAGATTTTCCCTGGGGAGAAAATGCAATCAAAATAGATAGAACAGAGGATAAGACATTAGATAAGGACAACAACAAAATTAAGCTGACATTTCGTAGTTGACACAAGTGCTTCAAATATTTTCAAACTTCAAAACGAAATGCCCGTAATGCAGGAAGGGCAGCAGTACATACTCTTTAATGCATCCAGAACGAGAAACTGGCTGAGCTCCTTCAAGGAAGTGAAGTTCGTCCTACAAAACGAGCTTTGCGTGAGACCAATATTGTTCTCTCCTGCGCTAGATGCAAACCCATGAATTTCCTCCCTGACCTAGAAAAAAACCCACGAATTTTTTCCCCTGTTGAATGTAAAGTAGACTATGCACTTAACACGAGAGAAATGAGGAAGAAATTTCCGATAATTCAGTGCTACGGGCTGACAGAACGAACTGAACTTTTAATAAAAGGGAGCTGGATTCTTTCATGTTAAAAGGCACACTTGCAGAAATGAAAAGTAAATTAAGGTTGTTACTTGTACCAAATCTGCACTTAAAATCTATTAATTAAAGTCTGGAGTAATTGACCAGTACGAACGGTCCCATAAAGATTCCTGCTTTACTGTGCAAGTGTAACTTGATGTTGCACAAAAGCGAGATCGGGTACCAAAGCAGCGAGTGAACTTGCAAGAAGCGATAAAAAGACGTCTAAAAAAGCGCATTTGATTAGTATAAAGAAGTTCTCCGATATCTGAAGAGCTTCTGAAATCTCTGCTCCTTAAAAGCACAGCACAGTGTCAAGAACAACACATTCTTCACCCCCTCGTTAAACACAAAATCTAGCAACATCAAAAGCCTCAAACCATGGTGGCAGCCCATAACACCAACATGGCAGTGGCACCACCCATTGTGCAAAGCCCTCATGGCCATGCCGTCTGCGCGTCCAGTGTCGACGAAGCAATGGTGGAGACAGACACGTCCACTGCTATGGCTCTCCCTGACAAGGCCACTCAGATCAGTTGTCCATGCCCACGCCCTTCTTTTCTCCAACGAGGAGCCCAACCAAACGACGACAAAGGTAGTACAGCCATGGCGCCACGCCCAAAGAGGCCAAGCTTGTTTCGCCAGCCTCGGATTGATGGCGCCGCGATTCACCTCCGCCTAGAAACAGTACTACAAGTAGTACTAGAATATATAGCACCATCTACCGCAATTAACAACGCCATTACTGTACGCTTCACAGCAGGGCTACTTGCAGTAGCGGGTAGCTCCGTACTCGGCCGCTGCTCTACTACGCTTGGGTTTTGAAAAATGCGCGGCGAATCGGATCTCCTTTTTTTAAATTAATCGGTAAAGTCAAAGGAAGACGAAGCAAGTAGAGCTCGTGCCCCGAGAATTGAGAGAGAAACCGAGAAAAACGCAGCCGCCGCCGCGGGGCGCTCACCTTGAGGAACGTGATCTCGCGGCTCAGGATCTGCACCTCCAGCTGCATCCGCCGCCGGCCGCACAAGTCCGGGTACCTCGGCGGCGACTTGGGCCTCGGCGCCTCCATCACCACCGCCGCCTCCCCCATCTCACCACACCACACGCAGCGCGTACGCCAACTCAGAACCACCCCTCGCCTTCACTCATGGGCATCAGCAGCAGCGGGGGGGTGGTGGGTATAAATCGCCGCGGAGAGGGGGACAGGGGACAGCGCGGGCGCAGCCGTGCAGCAGCGGGTGTGGGAGCGAGCTGGCGTACGAGGCGGATCGAGCAGCGGCACGCCACGGCGCGCGCCCGTGCGAGGTGATGCGATGCGATGCGATGAGGAGGACCCCCATATAGCAGCGGGCGGAGGAGAGGAAGGATGGTGGCCTGCGTCTGCGCGGGCAATAATAGCAGCGGAGATGGAGAGGAGGGAGGCGGCGTGCGTGGGGTTTGGGTTTAATGAGAGAGAAAGGAAACCGCGTGTCTGCAGGCTTTGTTCCGCTGCGACGTGGGCCCGAGCCTACGTTGGATCCGCTGTGGCCGGGCCGGCTCGAGGGATGGATCATGGCTGCGTGGGCCCGGTACTTCTCCCGTATGGGGCCATGATTCCCCAGGCCATGCAAAGCCGATCCTTCGTCTCGTGGTGCAGGGATGAAATCATGCTTTATTTTTGCACTGTTCAAATTGCACCAAATCAAATTGGGGAAATACCATGGACTCTCTCCCTGTCTCCCAGCCCCTCCCAGGGTTTGTCAATTTGTTTGGATTGGCAAAAACTACACACAAACACACACAGCACCCCGCACCCACGTTCCTTGAGCTAAACTCCGGGAAGCCTGATGTGTGCAAAGACAGGGCGGTGGTGGTACCACAGTATCACTCCTTTCATCGCAAGTTTGTACCAACCCCACATTGACTGCCGCGTCCTGAGACGGCACGTACAGTTGCCGAGCGTGACGGTGCCCGAGATATGGCGCATCCCGAGCACGGAGCACGTACATACGAAAATGAAACAGCAAGGGAATAAATTGAGCAGCCGGCAGCGATGGCCTGGATGGCCGGCTTTGACAGGGACGCGACCGAGGTATGCCACGACGACGGCACGACGCTCTCCCCTCCCCCGCGGCCCGCGCAGCGGCAACCGCGAGCGGACAAGCTTAGCCCCCCGGTGACACGTCCACGTCGGTCTCGCGTGCGGGGCCCCGCGCGTCAGCCGTGATACCGCGGCCGCGACCGCGATGGATCGGTGCCCAGTGCCAGCGAGATGTGCAGCGCGGGGTTTGGATTGGTGGAGCAGGGCTGCGGTGGGGCCGTCGATCAGCGACGCCCGTACCGTGGGGCGTGGGCTGGCCGGCCGCACGTGATGGGGTCGCCCCACGCGCGCAATTACGGTGGAGTGGAACGCCCGTTGAACAAACAAACAACTGGTGTAATCCATCTATTCTAAAATATAATAACTTTAAAATCGTATTAGATATATTTTAATAATATAAATATGAATAGATATTTTATCTAAATTCGTAGTTTTATGATTTATTTAATTCGGTTGTAGGTTGTTATATCTTAAAATAAAATGGAGAGAGTAGCTGTAGAGTAGCCACGCCGTCCGATTTGAAACGGGTTATTAATGCATGCACTCTGATGATCTGATCCTCGATCCCTTCCACTGCAGCACTTTCTCCTATACTACCACCACTGCTGGCTACTGCCTAACCTGTAGCCCTGATGCCGCGCCGCTGCTACCTGCTACCCCGGGTAGTATGCGTAGTAACTGTAGTCACGCACTGGCTATGCAGGCAGCCAGCGTTCAGCTCACGCTCAGGACGCGAACTTCCCTTCTGCATCTGCGAACAGCATGCGCTCATGAAGATCGTATAAAATTGCACTGCGAGGACGTGCCCGTGTATAGCACTAGTGAATTTGATGCTACTCCTACCTTAAACTGGCTCTCAGAGTCTCGTTCACTGCATGTGCAATTCATTTTAGCTGTGTGACGGAAACGGCACGAGGGGTCGAGGACGAGGGCGCCAACGTTAGACTGTACCGTGGGTCTACGACAGGCCGGAACGTCACCTGGGCGCTCATCGGGGAATCTGGGCCCAACTGATGCGATCCCGGGCCCATGCGAGGATGGAGCCGTCTGTTCGCTGGGCCCTTGCCGACGTGGACTGGTCACAGGAGCGTGCGAATGGGCCCGTCTGCGCGCGCGACGACGCCACCGACCGGGAACGGCTCACTGACGTGCGCCGGTCAGGGCCGGCAGCTGCAGCTGCACGTCGCGCGCGGTTAGCGTGGCGGCTTCACGTGGACTCGTGGGCCTCGCCGGTCGATGCCCAGTCGCCCGCTAATCACCAGCGCAGGTTTTGTACTCGTGTACAGTCTCTTGCTCTTTTTTTCTTTTCGAACGGCTAATTTGCTGTCATGCGTTAGGTCTCCTCTCACAATCATCATCTGGTAGAGACGACCGATAAATGAATTGCAGGAGTAGTTCAGCACGCTCCTCATCGCTCAAACTCCCTGCGGATTGCTCGATCTGTTTCCGTTCCAACGATGGACTGCTCGCCGCGTTGCGTCTAGGAATCTCACCCCGAGAGATGATGGTAATGGCAACATACGAGGTTCAGCCAGACGGCCGGGCAGGCGATGGGACCGGGACACACGTTGTCACCAGTAAATGTCGCTGCTTTGTTACCACTTACCAAGCTTTTGCCTCTGCCTGCGTAAGCGCCGGAGGCCGGACCGACCTAGCTAGCAGCGGTGGTGGGGTATTGGGTTTGGGGCTAGCTAGCTGTGTTGCGGTGCGACGTGCGCGGTCGGCAGCGGCGCCGCGCTTGCCGTGGGCTGCATGGCTTGTAAGCCGGCTAGCTGGGCTCGCCGCGGAGCCTACCTGATATAGTGGCAGAAGACGACGGCGGATGAAACGGAGCGGGAATAAGTCCATTTTTACTCCTATTAATACCGGTGTAATTTAACTCTCTTGCCTGTTTCGAAAGTGGTTTTCACAAATGAGACTTGATGACCTGGTTCAACCAGCCGAGTCAATATGTAGGGCCCACATATTAGTGGTTGTAAGTAGGTTGATGGGTATAATAGCTCGGCGAGGTCGTAAATCTTGCCGGGTATGGAGGCAACGGCTCCGTGGGCTCACAATGCGTAGGTCAAATCACTACTACAGAAAAGATTTGACCTTAACCCACCACCGCCATCATGCCGGATCTGCTGCCATTGTCGTTGTGCCGAAGCCGCCACCGTCGTCACATCGGGATCCGCTGCCGTGGTCGTCGCTCAAGGTCGCCGCCATTCTCATCATCGCTTGAAGTCACCGGATCCACGCGGGAGGGGGAGACGCCGCTCCCGCCCTCGCCAGAGGCCCGACGGCGACAGATCTATGCGCCCGAGGCCCGACAATGGCGGATCTTGCTTGCCTTAGGCCTGGCGGCGGCGGATCCGGCATGCCCTAGGGCCAGCGACGACGGATCAGGCCACCCGAGGTTGCCGTCCTCGTCGATGCTGCTCTCACCGTCACCTGAGACCGTCGCCGCCGTCACTGGGAGTGGGGAGAGGGAGTGGGAGAGAGTGTGGGAGAGTGGGGAGAAAAAAAGTGTCGTAGACTTAAAGTGGGAGAGAGATGAGAGGATAGAAAAGAAAAAGAGGGTGAAGAGAGAGAGAGATGGTATTTTCGCATGCAGACCACTTAACAGGTCTGCATGCTAAAATTGGCTTACTTTTCATGCCTTGTTAAGAGGCTCACCTGTGAAAATTTATTTTTGCATGTAGCCCTTTGTTAACGCCAGAATTTGGTAAGCCTCAAAGTTATCATCGGCCTAGTTTGTGTATCGGCTCAAAGTAAATATCGGCCTCAAAGTCTGTATCGGCTTCGGAGGTCTACAAGCGGCCAATAAGAGTTATCCATATTTTCAGCAGTCGGATTCTTGTTAGATTCGGGAAGATCTTATCCAGAGAAGACCGAGTTCAAGAAGGATGCGGCTTGTATCTCTTAATTAGGAAGAGTTTGTTAGTTTTCTGTTTTATCTCTAGGAAAGTGTGTTAGTGTCCGGCAAGGACTTTATTTGTTTCTTTTTATCTTTAGAAAAGTTTGAGTCGTAATCTGTTAGGATCTTTGTTAGTCTATGGGTATAAATATGTAAGCCTAAGGTTCATGTAAAGTTATCTCACGATCAATACAACTTCGGCGCATCGCCAACTTTTTATTTTCGTCTTCTTCGGTGAGTTCATGCCCTTCCCACGAGGGGTAAGTCTCATTATGGCTGCTTGCGCTGTCGGGGCTAGGGCTTTGACGTTCTGATCTCGTTAACGTAAGCACCTATTATCATATATCTTAGTCAATCTGATTTGGTGTCTCGATTTAGTTGTATCGGCCGAGATTCGTTTTAGGGTTTACACCGATATCGACTAAATCGCCTCGCTAGATTAGATTGGCTAAGGTATCCACCATCCTGAAAATCAGTTGTCACGCCCCAAACTGGCCTCGGGCGGAGACCAGGATAGAGCGGTCCAGATTGACCTGTATGCCTGTACCAGTCCCAGGAAATAGCGCTGGTACAACAGGAAGACAGAATACCACAACAGCAGCGGTCTCTTTATTTAAGAGTAGGATTACAACCAAGGTTGGAACTGCGGACAGAACCCGAGTTCACAACAGCATTACAAAAAGGGGAAGCGGAAAGCGGCGACTGGCCCTAAGCCACAAGCAAAGCCTTGGGGAAGGCCGAAACCCTACTACTGCTCGAAGTCTGCTTGCTCCTGGAAGAACTCTTCATCAGCAGGGTCCACCTCTTCATCTTCGAGAACTGGGGGGGGTTTAATTATATAGAGCAAGGGTGAGTACAGGAGTACTCAGCAAGTCAGGGGAATTAAGTGTTTAATGCAAGCTTCAAGGGAAAGCCAGTTATTTTTCACAATTGGTTTTAGTTTAAGACTTTAGAAACATCTAAGTAAGTGCTTCTCAACGACACGGATGAGAAAGTGCGTCTCATCCGGCCGGAGCAGTGAAAATGTATCGATTGATTCTTGTCGGCACGAGAGGCTCCCTGCCAATCGTTTACCGACCCGGCTGCACCAACAGCCACAACTCACACACGCCGGTACGAGAGGCTCCCTGCCAATCGTCACCGACTCCGGCTGCTTCAACAGCCACAAGTCAACACATCGGTACGAGAGGCTCCCTGCCAATCGTCACCGACTCCGGCTGCTTCAACAGCCTTAAACCAAGCACAGAACGGAAAACCTCACACCAACAGCAGTTCACAAGGTGTTCAATAAAACTACGCTAAGGAATCACCTCACATCCGCCCATGACCGTGGGCACGGCTGTTCGAACAGTTGTTAACCTCTGCAGAGGGGGTACACTTTACCCACACGACGTTACTAACCCCGAATCACCCAGCCCGCGACCCTCGGTCACGTCTGGCGACCTTAAGGCTTTCACGACAAGGCATTTCGAAAGCCGACTCAGGGTCATCTTATGCCAACGGGAGGGGTCCCACGGACCAACACCAGGTTAGGTCCCAGACCATACTGTGCCAGGAAGCCCAGGGGTCCTCCCCGACACCACCCCGGCGAATCCACTTGTCCCTTGGCATCAAGATTTCCCTGGCCTAGCTAATTACTCAGCCAGGGGCGTCCCATATCACCCATGTGGTCGTACTTGACATATGCTTGGATGTAATTCCCAAGGAATCGGTCCTTATAGCGAGAGCGGGCAGACCGTACCTCCAGTACGTCTCCCGAACCGCGAGTTTTAGAAACTCACTTTAGTTTTCAAGGCACCGACCCAAGTGTCGGGTTTTCCAAGCATTTTGTAAACTCAAGTTTTACCCAGGTGATCAATTTTAAAGTTTGAGGGGAGTCTCGATATTCGTACACGAGGTACGGATACCGAGGCATCACCTGAGGGGTGACAAGGGTGTTAGGGTATTCAAATATCAAGGAAGGTGAATGCAGCAAATGGGTAGGGCCTGGCGGTTATCTTGCAAACCGAGGCCAAGTGTCAAGTGTGTGACCTAATTAATGCATAGTTTGCGGAATCAAAATACTTAATTTAAATTATGGGTTCAATTGATCAAAGGTGACTTGCCTTGCTCGAGATCTTGAGCTTCTTCCTCGAAATCCGCGCACTGCGGGTCTTCGGGCTCCGAGACTACACGCGAAACGAGACGACTCAACAAAGCGATAAAAGAAGCCCTATTAAAGACCACTAAGCGTGCCATTAGGTAGATCTCGATTTTTGAGGAATTTTGGAAGTGGAACGGAGTTAAACGGACGAACGGTTGAAAAGATATGAATTTCCGAAGATTAAAGGATTTTCTGGAATAAAGAAAAGGAATTAATAATCAATTAATAATTCCCTGGAAAAAGAAAAGAAAGGAGGGCTGAAATTGGACTTTATTTTGGGCGGCTAAGGGCAGCCCAAAAGAATAGAACGGGCGCGGCCGAATTAATCGGGCCGGCGGCCCGAAGGGATCGGCCTAGGTCGATCGGCGCGCGAGAGGCAATGGGCCGATGGGCCGGGAGCCGATGGCGGAAGGCCGATGGCCGAAAAGGGCCGAGCGGACCGGCGCTCACGGGCGCGGCCCAAACCGAGGGACACGGCCTGGTCCGTGCGGCGCGCGGCCTGGTTCGAGCGGCGCGCGGCCTGGTCCGGTCAACGGGCCGACGAGCCGGACCAAGGGACTCGGGCCGATGGCCCAAGGGGGAATGAGGCCGAGTGGCCGACGCGGGCACGGCGGCCGACTGGGCCGAGCGAGAGGAGGGGGCCGGTGGGCCGGTGCAGGCCGCGGCCTACGCGGGTGGCCGATCCGGTGGACCGCGACCACCACGCGGGTGCTAGGGCGGGGCCCGCCTGGCAGCGGCGCGGTCTACGCAGACCGGGTGCACGGAGGGGAAAGAAAGGGGGTGCGCCGGCTGGCGCTTGCGTGGCGCCTGCGTGGCAGCCACGTAGGCCGGCCGGGCAAGAAGAGAGGAGAGGGCGCCGGGCGACGGCGGCGACGGCGGAGAGGGCGTTCCGGGCGGTGCGGTGCGAGGCCGGCGACGGGGATCGGCGCCGGGGCAAGAGGGGAGCGAGGGGATCCGATCCATGGGCTCGGATCGAGCCGCGGGGAAGCGACGGCGGCTGACGACGGCGCGGTGCGACGGCGGCCACGGCGGCTCGGGGGTGGAACGGAGGAGAGGGGCGGTGATCTTGGCGGCGCTCCGGGAGGAAGTCTACGGCGCTACTACGGCCCTAGACCGGGGAGAAGAGAGGGGGCGGAGGAAAAAGAGGGTTACCGCGGCGGCGGCAAGCCGAGAAGGAGGCCGACGGCGCGGGCGCGGCACGGCGCGGCAGCGAGGCGGAGAAGAGGGCGGCGGGGGCGGCGCCCGGAGCTCCTTCGGGCGCCCTCGGCTGCGGCGGCGGCGGACGGCAAGGACGGCGGCGGCAGCGAGGCGGAGTGGAGCGGCAATGGCGGCCGGGGCGAGGGGAAAAAGATGCGGCCGAGCGGGGGGGGATTTGTAGGGTTTTTAGGTCGGTTCCGGGGGGGGGAAAATGCCGATTTTGGCCGGGATGAGGCGGTGGAGCGCGCGGGAGGCGGAGCGGGGGACCGGCGCAAGCGGCCAAGCGGCCGGGTGACGTCGGCGGCGGTCGGTCGCCGGGGAAAAAGAGAAAGAGGGGGAAAGAAAGAGGCCTTGCCCCCTTGCCGAAACGGGTAGGGGAAAAGCGGAGAGGGGAGGGGGCGCTCGGCGCCTTGGCGGCATGCGCGCGCAGCGCAGCGGCGGGGCCGAGGCGGGGGACCAGCGGCGGGACGGAACGGCGCCGGCGGTGGAAAGGATTCGGGAGGGAAGAAACGGGAAAGAGAGAGAGAAGAGAGAGGACGGCGCGGCTCGGGCGCGGACCGGGCCGAGCGGCCTGGCGCGGCCCAGCGGGAGAGAAGGCGGCTGGGCAGGCGGCTGGGCCGAGACGGCCCAAGAAGGAGAAAGAGCTGGGCCGGGGCGGCCCAGGGAAAAGAAGAGGGAAAGAGAGGGCGGCCGAGAGGGGCTGGGCCAGGGGCGGCCCAGGGAAGGAAAGAGGAAAAAGAAACAGGCCGGGAAGGGAAAACGGCCCGAGACAAGGGAGGAAATTTAGACTTTTTCTGAGGGTTCGATTTTGGGAGGATTAGGGCTCGGATTTGAATTCCGATTTCGCGGTGTTCTCCGGGATTGAAGTGGGAGGGGAGACACGAGGCCTTGGCACACGACAAGACTCAACCGAAGAGCAAATTTTCGCAATTAGGGTTTTTAGCAGATTAGTTTTCCCGCTAACGCCGCGACAAAACGGACGTTACATCAGTCAAGGGCTTGATTATCTAGGTCTTGCGTTTCTTTTCATATTTAGTGCTGCATCAGTTCGGTTTGACCTACTAAGTCGTGATTAGAACCGTAATCTCTAGCCTGCTTGTTGGCTGCCAATAAGGGTTTCATCGGGGTTTCAGCCGGTGAGTTATCTGGATGTTGCATCGGCCCAAGAGTTTTACATATAGATTGGATCTGGCCGATGACAACAGAGTATTTATTGTTTATCTGCTTATTAAGAGTTTATGCCATCGGACTTCCGGCCGATGTGTGTTTTAATCTTCAGATCAATGTTTATATTTGGATTATGCTATATCACATTGTTATATCATCATGTTATCGTCAGCCGATCGCCTCTATATAGATGTTTGGTTAGTACACAGCCGATGGTTCGAAACCCTAACTACATCGGCTGGTACCGGCATCGGCTGGGACTGTGCTGTCGGCCCATCGGCTGATCGGTTGTTTTGGTTATCGGCCTATCGGCCGATACGTTTTTGCCCTATCGGCCTATCGGCTGATAGACCTTCTGTTCTGCTATTTTGCATATCTTGTCAGTGGCAGGATCAAACTGACTGGCACGCCTGCGTTTCATCAATTTTAGGACCTGCACTGGAGCTAAGCAGATCTCCCAGGCCTTCGTGTGTCCGCACGCCGGATCCACATCGGTGGTACGGATTTGGCGTCAATACATTTTTGGCACGCCCAATGGGACCGTGTTTTTGACAACAGATTTTTACACGGCTCGCGGAACCCACTATTCCAACAAGATGTCTGAGAAGGAAGTCAAGGCCAAGGAAGAACAATCTCTCAAGCCGGTAGAGGAAGAAGAAGAGCCGATAGACGATGAGACGCTTCAAAAGACAGTTGATGAAATCGTTCGTCGCATTGTGTTTGATCGATCTGGAGTTTTGGTGAGTACATTACATGGTTTGATCGAGAAGATAGTTCCCAGAGTTATTGCATTAAGAAATTAGACTGGGGGGCAAATCGACGAACAATTTCAGCATCGGCAACAACGACATTGGCTTGGGGGGCAAATAGATCAGCATCAGCCTGGAGAGCTACATCAACAATATCGGCCAGAAGAAACTCAAAGATATCAGTCTAAAGAAGATTGGGCCGATATGATTGCAAAAGTAATAGAGGAACAGTTTGGAATTAGACCTAAGGAATATATTTCTGTGTATCGGCTGCCATATCCTGAATAGTTTGATAGAGTTCCACTTCCAGGCTGATACAAGATTCCAGACTTTTTCCAATTTTTAGGGCAAGGTGATATATCTACGAGGGAACATATCAGCCGATTTTTAGCTCAATGTGGGGAGGCATCGGCTGAAGAAGCTCTGAAAGTTAGATTGTTTCCATTGTCTTTGACTGGATCGGCCTTCACATGGTTTTCATCATTGCCACCAAATTCTGTCAGAGGTTGGGCCGATCTTGAGAAGCAATTTCACCAATACTTCTTTGCTGGAATTGATGAGTTGAAGCTTTCAGACTTGATTTTAGTTAAACAGCAAGAAGGAGAATCGGCGGAGGAATATATTCAAAGGTTTCGTAATATCCGTGGCCGATGTTATGGTTTGAATTTAAATGATGAGCAGTTAGTAGGACTTGCATTCCAAGGGTTGTCAGAAACTATCAAAGGCAGATTTTTCTTCTATGAGTTTGATAGCCTAGCTCATCTGGTGCAGACGGTATCGGCTTATGAGAGCCGATGTCACGAAGAAGAGAAGAATCAGTTTCGGGGCGATCAAGACAAGAATAATTTTGAAGCATGACTTCTCATACTCCAAAACTGGGGGGCATGTGTTAACACCAGAATTTGGTAAGCCCCAAAGTCATCATCAGCCTAATTTGTGTATCGGCTCAGAGTAAATATCGGCCTCAAAGTCTGTATCGGCTTCGGAGGTCTACAAGCGGCCGATAGGAGTTATCCATATTTTCAGCAGTTGGATTCTTGTTAGATTCGGGAAGATCTTATCCAGAGAAGACCGAGTTCAAGAAGGATGCGGCTTGTATCTCTTAATTAGGAAGAGTTTGTTAGTTTTCTGTTTTATCTTTAGGAAAGTGTGTTAGTGTCCGGCAAGGACTCTATTTGTTTCTTTTTATCTTTAGAAAAGTTTGAGTCATAATCTGTTAGGATCTTTGTTAGTCTATGGGTATAAATATGTAAGCCTAAGGTTCATGTAAAGTTATCTCACGATCAATACAACTTCGGCGCATCGCCAACTTTTTATTTTCGTCTTCTTCGGCGAGTTCATGCCCTTCCCACGAGGGGTAAGTCTCGTTATGGCTGCTTGCGCTGTCGGGGCTAGGGCTTTGACGTTCTGATCTCGTCAACGTAAGCACCTATTATCATATATCTTAGTCAATCTGATTTGGCGTCTCGATTTAGTTGTATCGGCCGAGATTCGTTTTAGGGTTTACGCCGGTATCGACTAAATCGCCTCGCTAGATTAGATTGGCTAAGGTATCCACCATCCTGAAAATCAGTCAAGGGCTTGATTGTCTAGGTCTTGCATTTCTTTTCATACTTAGTGCTGCATCAGTTCGGTTTGACCTACTAAGTCGTGATTAGAACCGTAATCTCTAGCCTGCTTGTTGGCTGCCAATAAGGGTTTCATCGGGGTTTCAGCCAGTGAGTTATCTGAATGTTGCATCGGCCCAAGAGTTTTACATATAGATTGGATCTGGCTGATGACAACAGAGTATTTATTGTTTATCTGGTTATTAAGAGTTTATGCCATCGGACCTCCGGCCGATGTGTGCTTTAATCTTCAGATCAATGTTTATATTTGGATGATGCTATATCACATTGCTATATCATCATGTTATCGTCAGCCGATCGTCTCTATATAGATGTTTGCTTAGTACACAGCCGATGGTTCGAAACCCTAACTACATTGGCTGGTACCGACATCGGCTAGGACTGTGCCATCGGCCCATCGGCTGATCAGTTGTTTTAGCTATCGGCCTATCGGCCGATACGTTTTTGCCTTATCGGCCTATCGGCTGATAGACCTTCTGTTCTGCTATGTTGCATATCTTGTCAGTGGCAGGATCAAACTGACTGGCACGCCTGCGTTTCATCAATGTTAGAACCTGCACTGGAGCTAAGCAGATCTCCCAGGCCTTCGTGTGTCCGCACGCCGGATCCACATCGGCGGTACGGATTTGGCGTCAACACCCTTGAACCAATTCCAGGGTAGTGATTTTTGTAAGCAAGAGTAGTTATGGTCTATCTGCAACCTAAAGAGAGTCTCGTCTAGAAAAATCAATTCTGTAGTAGTGAATTTAAACTTGGTTTTTGGTAGAGTACTAAATGTCAATGTATTTTATATTGTCAATTTTTTATAACTGTTTATATTGAATTTAGAAGAGAAAGATACATGAGTGGATATCCTCGTCATATTAGAACCCATTCCCCTTTTTATTGGAGTGGTGGAGTTTTCATAGGTATATTCTATCCGTTTTCATATTATAAGTACTTTTTTCTAGTCAAATTTTTTTAAGTTTGACTAAGTTTATAAAAAAATATAGTAGTATTTTCAACCTAAAACAAACATATTATTCAATAAAATTAATTTGATATTTTAGATGTTGCTAAATTTTTTTATAAACTTAATCAAACTTAACAAAATTTGATTAAAAAAAGTCAAATGACTTGTAATATGAAAAATATGAAAGGAAGGGAGTACCATATCGTTTTCCATGAAGAGCGACCGTCAAGTAGTCACTAACAATGTTCTCTGCTCAATTAATTAAACCTTCACCCGCACTCTTTGTCTTTGACTCTTCTAGGCTTACTTCTAAGAAAAAGAAAGAGAAATAAAAAGAAAGAAAGTAAGAAAGAAAAGAATCAGAAAAGCTCTGCCACACCTCACACCTTGTGCCTCCTACAAATAGCTCTTGCCATTCAGTTCCCTCTCATCAGCCAAACAGTCATCTTAAACCATCCAGCTGGAAGACAACATCTTCCTAATTCCAGCCTTAATGGAGATAGCATCCTGCTAGCCACCATGCTCTACCTAAAAGCCATCTCGAGGTACAGCCGTCGAAAGTATAACCTCCTGGCAGGTCCCAAGCCATGGCCGATCATCGGCAACCTAAACCTCATCGGTGCGCTCCCTCACCGTTCCATCGACGAGCTCTCAAGGCGCTACGGCCTTCTCATATACCTGCGGTTTGGGTCCTTCCTCGTCGTCGTTGGTTCGTCCGTTGAGATGGCCAAGTTCTTCCTCAAGACGCACGACGCGGCGTTCATCGACCACCCCAAGACGGCCGCCGGCAAGTACACCGCCTACAACTACCGCGACATCACGTGGTCACCCTGCGACGCGTATTGGCGCCAGACATGCAGGGTTTTCCTTACCGAGCTCTTCAATGCCAAGCGGATCGAGTCGTACGAGTACATCCGCCGCAAGGAGGTTCACGCGCTGCTCTGTGTGTTAGAATAAATCTTGTGTGCCTAGTCTTATCTATTTGCTTTGATTTGGTCATGCATGAGCTTGCCGATTTGTGTGGCAGCCGTGTGTTAGTAGAGGTATCCGAGATGATCTCGCTGGTACCGTGTCGTTCGCCACGAACGGGATGAGCCCATGTACTACGGGGATGGACGCAGGCGATTGCATGGCGCAAGACTTGGTCTGGTGGTTATTTTTCAGTTGTAATTTCATTTCTATATATTGGAGTAAGAACAGAAAAGCTGTATGCTATTGCGCTGCGCCAAAACACTCTGTTTCATCTGCTCTGCGCATTTTTTGCAGGTTTAGCTACAGCACGCGTGCGTTGTGTTCGTTCGGATTCCTGCTAGTGATCGCTGGGGAAATCCCTAACAATTGGTATCATAGCAAGGTTTAGGAAGTGGACTCCTGATCGCGCATTGGAAGGTGTCCTAATGCCGCGTCGTCGTTCGTCGTCACCGATTGTGCGCACTCCTCATGACTCCTGCGGTCACGCCACGGGCAGCGGCGGGGGTGACCGCGGGTTGGTGATCCACCGCGTGGTGAAGGAAGGAGGCGGTCCGGTGAACTACCCGCTGCTGACCAAGACCAACTACAACGACTGGGTGCTGCTGATGAAGATCAAGTTGCAGGCTCGCTGCCTGTGGACGGCGATCGAGCCCGACGGCGTGGACATCGCTTTGCATGAGGACTGGATGGCACTTGACGCTATCTGCAGCACCGTGCCACCTGAGATGATTGGAACCTTGGCAACCAAAGCGTCGGCCCGGGAAGCCTGGGAGTGCATCAAGACCATGCGAGTTGGCAACGATCTGATCGCAAGGCGAGCGCTCAAAAAGTGCGGGTGGAGTACGAGTCGTTGGCATTCCGTGGCGATGAAACTGTGGAGGACTTCGTGCTTCGCCTCACCATGATTGTCAACCAACTGGCCACACTCGGCGATCCAGAACCTGTTGACAAGGTTGTCAAGAAGTATTTGTGTGTTGCGCGCCCCAGGTTTAACTAGCTTGTTCTTTCGATTGAGACCCTACTCGATATTTCAACTCTGTCGCTGGAAGAAGTAACCGGCAGACTCAAGGCGGCGGAGGACTTAGGTCTGTCTTTGTCGAGCACGGGCGGCACCCTGTACCTGACGGAGGCCGAGTGGGAGGAATGCCGGAAGAAGAAGGAGCAGGAGGCTAAATGTGGCGACGGCGGTAGCCCGTCAAATCATGGCAAACGTCATGGTGGCAAGGGGCGCAACGCTGGCGGCAGAGCTGTGAGCTCGGAGGCGACGAACTCTGGGCCGGCCCGCAAGGATGACAAGTGTCGCAATTGCGGGAAACTTGGCCATTGGGCGAAAGACTGCAGGAGCAAAACCAAGCATGATGAGCAGGCCCATGTCACTCAGGAGGATGAAGACGAGCCAACGCTCATGTTGCTCACCAGCGGCTGCATCGACACGGTTGACACGGCGATGCCAAAACGCGATGCGCCCGCTCCGCTTCACCAAGACATGGTGGAACTCGTGGAGAAGAAGGTTTTCGCGGCACTAAATGATGCTGCTGACCGTGATCCGGGACACTGGATCATGGACTCCGGCACCTCCAATCATATGACAGAGAGCAAGACGGCGTTCGCCGACCTCAACATGAAGATCACCGGCAACGTTCGACTCATAGACGGGTCCGTTGTCCGGATCGAGGGCCGTGGGACGGTTCTGTTTGCCTGCAAATATGGTGAGCACCGCACCCTACCAAACACTTACTATCTACCTCGTCTCGCCGCAAACATCATCAGCATCGGGCAATTGGATAAAACCGGCTTCAAGGTGGAGGCCGAGAATGGCATAATGCGGGTCTGGGACGAGTAGTGGCGCCTGCTTACCCGGATTCCCCACACCCCAGGACGACTGTATGTGCTCGACATCACGCTCGCGCGGCCGGTCTGTCTGACTGCTCGCGCCGGCGATGACGCCTGGCGCTGCCATGCGCGTTTCGGGCACGCGAACTTCACAGCATTGCGCAAGATGAGGCGTGAGCAACTAGTGCGTGGGATGCCACTTCTCAAGCAAGTGGAGCAGGTCTATGAGGCCTACCTGGCGGGCAAGCACCGTTGGAGCCCGTTCCCGTAGAGCGCCGAATACCGCCACACCGAACCGCTCGCGCTGCTGCACGGTGATCTCTGCTGCCCGATTTCTCCACCGACTCCCAGCGGCAACCACTACTTCCTCCTACTCGTCGACGACTATAGCCGATTCATGTGGGTGGCCCTCCTACCCAGCAAGGACAAGGCGCCGTCGGTGATCCGCTGGATTCATGCGGCGGCGGAACGCAAGAGCAGGCACAAGCTTCACGCCCTCCACACAGATCGGGGGGGGGGGGAGAATTCATCGTCGGACACTTCCAGGAGTATTGTGCCGAGCTGGGCATTCGGCACAAACTCACTGCGCCCTATTCTCCCCAGCAGAACGGCGTCGTTGAGCGGCGAAACCAGTCCGTCATGGGCACGGTGAGGAGCAGCTAAAAGCGAAGCACTTGCCGGGTATGTTTTGGGGGAAGGCGATTACTACTGCTGTTTATACTCTGAACAGGGTGCCGTCGAAGAGTGCGGGTGGCAAGATCCCCTATGAGCTGTGGAATGGCTGCACGCCGGCTGTTCATCACCTCCGCATTTTTGGTTACGTCGTGCACGTCAAGGTTACTACCCCGAATCTAAAGAAGCTGGATGATCGCAGTCGGCCGATGATTTTCGTCGGCTATGAGCCCGGTTCGAAGGCGTATCGTGCCTATGATTCGGTGGCGCGATGAGTTTATGTCTCGCGCGACATCGTCTTCGACGAGGCGACCGAGTGGAACTGGGGTGGTGAGCACAACGACACCGAGACCGATTTCATCATCAAGTACACATCGGTGTTCCACGACTCTACAACGCCAGTGGGACGCTCAGCTTCGGGGGAGCTCACCTCACCGGGCGCGGGCTCGTCATCGTCATCTGCCCCGAGTTCGGCGTCACCATGTCGAACACCTTCGGTGCGCAGCGCCGCATCGGAGGTAGGGTTCGTATCGCCACCAACCAATGCTGTGGATGATCTCGACGCCGACCACGACGATGCCCTGCTTCGCTTTTGGAGCCTTGAGAACGGCTGGCCCTGCCACGCCGCCAGGGCTAGCGACTCGTGACGTCCAGGAGGAGCTGATGATGGTCAGCGACGAGGAACCGGGGTCATTCGCGTAGGCTGAGCGTGAGGAGGCATGGTGACTCGCCATGCTCGATGAGATCACCTCGATCGAGGAGAACCATACCTGGCGGCTCATCGACCTACCAGCTGGGCATCGGCCGATAGGACTCAAATGGGTCTTCAAGTTAAAGAAGAATGCGCAGGGTGCTGTTGTCAAGCACAAGGCACGCCTGGTAGCTAAGGGGTATGTGCAACGTGCCGAAGTGGACTTTGATGAGGTATTCGCTCCGGTGGCTCGCCTCGACTCCGTTCGCTTGCTTCTTGCTCTCGCTGTGCAGCAGGGATGGATGGTACACCACATGGATGTGAAATTAGCATTTCTAAATGGGGAGCTCGCTGAGGAAGTGTACGTTGTCCAGCCGCCCGGTTTCGAGGTGGAAGGAGAAGAGAAGAAGGTGTACAGGCTTGACAAAGCATTGTATGGGCTACGACAAGCGCCGTGGGCTTGGAACACCAAGCTCGATGCCACCCTGAAGAAAATTGGCTTCCAGCAAAGTCCACTGGAGCACGGGCTATATGCACGAGGCGATGGCAGTGAATGATTGCTGGTTGGGGTGTACATCGATGATTTAGTGATCGTCGGTGGAGATGGAGGCACAATTGACAAGTTCAAGGGACAAATGATGGATGAATTCAAAATGAGCAATCTGGGCTCCCTGAGTTTTTATTTGGGGATCCAGGTGCATCAAGAAGAAGGCGTCATCACTCTGAATCAGGCGGCCTATGCATCGCGGATTGTGGAGAAAGCTGGGCTCGAAGGCTGCAATCCCTGCTCCACCCCCATGGAGCCCCGACTGAAGCTCAGTAAGACGAGCACGGCGTCGCCAGTCGATGCCACCGAGTACAGAAGCTTGGTGGGCAACCTTCGATATCTGGTTAACACCAGGCCTGATTTGGCATTTGCTGTTGGCTATGTGAGTCGTTTTATGGAGAAGCCGATTGATGAGCACATGGCAGCAGTGAAACGCATAATTCGGTATGTGGCGGGGACAACTCAGTATGGTTGCCGCTACACCAAAGGAGGAGGAGGGAAGCTACTCGGCAATAGCGATAGTAACATGGCCGGAGATCCTGATACCCGCAAGAGCACTGCAGGAGTTTTGTTTTTCCTCGGCAACAATCTAGTCAGCTAGCAATCTCAGAAGCAGAAAGTAGTGGCGCTCTCCTCTTGTGAAGCAGAATACATCGCAGCTGCATCGGCTGCATGCCAGGGCATTTGGCTTGCCCGGCTCCTTGGCGATCTCAGGGGTGTTGCAGCTGAGGTTGTCGAGCTGAGGGTAGACAATCAATCTGCTCTCGCCCTTATGAAGAACCCCGCTTTTCATGACAAAAGTAAGCACATTCAAACCAAGTTCCATTTTATTCGTGAAGCTGTGGAGAATGGGAAGATCAAGCCGGAATTCACCAACACCGGAGGGCAACTCGCTGATATCCTGACAAAAGCACTGACGCGGATGAAATTTCAGGAGATGCGAGGCAAAGTTGGTATGATTTCTCTTAGCTAGGCACATCAATTTTAGGGGGAGTTTTGTTAGAATAAATCTTGTGTGCCTAGTCTTATCTATTTGCTTTGATTCGGTCATGCATGAGCTTGCCGATTTGTGTGGCAGCCGTGTGTTAGTAGAGGTATCCGAGATGATCTCGCTGGTACCGTGTCGTTCGCCACGAACGGGATGAGCCCATGTACTGCGGGGATGGACGCAGGCGATTGCATGGCGCAAGACTCGGTCTGGTGGTTATTTTTCAGTTGTAATTTCGTTTCTATATATTGGAGTAAGAACAGAAAAGCTGTATGCTGTTGCGCTGCGCCAAAACACTCTGTTTCATCTGCTCTGCGCATTTTTTTGCTAGCGATCGCTGGGGAAATCCCTAACACCGTGATCTGCACGCGGCGTCTGGCCGACGAGTTATCATGATAAAGGACTACCTATCCACGGCGAGCCTGAACATGATCACTCGCATGATGATTGGCAAGAGGTACGTGCAGGGTGAGGTGGTCCACGAGAGGGGATCGGTGCAGACGCTGGCGCAGTTCAAGGAGTTGCTCGAAGAGCTGTTCTTTCTCAACGGCGTTTTCAATGTCGGCGACCAGATCCCGTGGCTCGACCGGCTGGACCTACAGGGCTACGTCAAGAGGATGAAGAAGGCGAGCAAGGCGTTAGACCAGCTGCTAGAATATGTTGTGGACGAGCACAGTGAGCGGAGGCAACACGAGGGAAACGAGTTTGTGGCAAGAGACATGGTGGCTTCTACGACTCGCCGATGATTCTAGCCTCAAGGTCAAACTTAGTCGGGACAGCATCAAGGCATTTACTCAGGTTAGTGACTGCATAGCGTACATAAGTACATAACAATCGAGGGGAATAGATAAGTTTGTCTCAAATTTCGCCCACGGGTCAATTGGGTTGTTGATTTTTCATTTTGTCTAAAGGAATCCTCCAAATTTGCGCATGAAAGCCAAGCTAATGCCTAACGTTATGACAAAATTCCAGTGAATTATATTAGGCCCTTCCATACATCTCAAATATAGCAAGTATGAAAAAAGAAAAGTCAGTGAAGCAGTCCCATCTACTTATTCTCATCACGCTTGCTCACTGCAAGCAGGTGAACAACAGTACTGTTAGGGGGCATACCCAGGAATCGATTGCGATATATTTCTTTTTTGAAAAAAAAATACTACCAGGCCTTGCCCAGTATGTCTGCGATATTAACTAAAGCATAATAGAGTACTTCAAAATTAAAAAGTTGAGTTGGCTTGCTCACATATATAACAAATAAAAAGGTGGGACCACAGTACGTCTTCGGGTATACGTCGACACTTTTGATAGGCCAAAATTGATCAGTTATTCCCCGCAAATAACTAGCTTGGTAAGTTCGAAGTCCAAAAGTTCATACTAATATGTTGTGCAAATTTAGTATAGAGTATGAATTGTATAAGTGTAGATGATTGAAAAATAAGAATGCTAGGATATTTACATGTATGACACTGAAAATTCATTGGCTTATATATAGGAGTAAATATCACTATAGGTCGCCATGCATAATATTTTAACTTCAGTGCAGCATTTTTCTTCATAGTTGACAAATATTTTTTTGTCAAAAAAATATTAATCCAATTTGTCTTCACATGCAATCAATCAATCACATATGTGAACGACTGCAGAAAATGCGCATCATATTTTTTTTCTAAAAGGAGAGAACACACTACAAGAATATAATTAGATTAAGATGTTAAGTCGTTTTTCTGTTCACTAGTCCAAAACGGCACCTGTAGGACCTCATTGCTGGTGGTACGGAGAGCTCATCGGAGACAATCGAGTGGGCCATTTCGGAACTCCTCAAGAAGCCCAAGGTGTTCGCCAAGGCCACCGAGGAATTGGATCGCATCATCGGCCGTAGATGTTGGGTCAACGAGAAGGACATCCCGGATCTCCCCTACATTGAGGCTATTATAAAAGAGACCATGCGCCTCCACCCCATCGGACCCTTGCTTGCGCCACTCCTTTCCCGTGAGGATACGTCTGCGGGTGGCTATGACATATCCAAGGGCACACGTGTATTCGTTACGTGTGGGCCATCGCCCGTGACCCTACACTATGGGACTCATTAGAGGAGTTCATGCCAGAGAGATTCCTGGGTAAGAAGATTGACGTGAAGAGGCAAGACTTTGTGCTGCTACCGTTTGGGTCTGGCCGACGAATGTGCCCAGGCTACAACTTTGGGCTTACGGTGATCCAGTTGAGCCTAGCCAATCTCCTTCATGGCTTCGCGTGGAGGCTCCCGAAGGGCGTGACAAAAGAGGATTTGAGCATGGAGGAGATATTTGGGTTGTCCATGCCACGCAAGTTCCCGCTAGAGGTCATTGTTGAGCCCAAGCTCTCTAGTCACCTCTACAAAGGTGATTGATATATGTCTCACTATCATTACTTATGTGGATGAGATAGTTGGTACCAAACAATTATATGTATTTCTTTTTTTCCAGAAATTATATGTATTTTTCAATAAGAATCTAATCTAATATAATCTTTCAAGAGATGTTCCCTTGTGTGTATGGTACAAATAGTCATGACAAATTCTGAAAATATTTGATTACATATAATATATAAGCATCTCCAGCAAGGCACCTAAACAAAGACCCCAAAGAAATTTTAGGGTTAAGGAAGAAAAACCGATGTCTGGCAGGACCCATCAAAATAGGAAGGCACCCAATCTCTCCCCTTAGCCCTCAATCCTGGTGACTCTAGACCCAGCCCCCATCTCTCTTTTTTTTTTGGCGTGGGCGAAAAATCCCGAGCGCGCACTTCTCTCGTCTCTCTCGCACCTTGGTTGCGCCGCCGCCCTTCTCCTTTTTCGTGCCGGCCGTCGTTAACGTCGCACGCAACAACTCCAACGATTAACGTCCGACGTTGTCGCGCTGCTGGTCGTCCAGATCAGGTCAGACGCTGCACGTTGCTGCTCCACTTCCTTTCGCCCTTTTCCCCTTTTTCATTTTATTTCCAAGGTTATGAATCTTGTAATTTAATCTTTGATCTGAAGAAATCAACCTTCTTTTGCCGATCTGCATTACTCATCGACAATTGCATCAGTTAGTGACAGGTTGGGTCAATATTCTAGAACCTGGAAAACAAGGTCATACCGAACTGATGCATAAAAGAAGCGGCAGTAGCGTTTACAGCATTAGTGTACAGTATATGAGCATTTGGCATTTGCTAGTAGTCTGTTTTAATCATATTGCATCTCTTGCTCCAAAGATATTATGTGACCTATGTATTGTTCAACACCGATCTAGAAGACGAGAGCTTCTATTATTCAGATAACACTTAGACCAATGGAGGGGGTGCAGAACTAGCAAAATTCGGATTAGAATGGATTGATCATTGATATGGTTTTACTTAAGTGTTATCTGAATTCTACGTCCATCCATACATGTGTGATCATGATATATGAGCACTTCACATTCAGTAAAGTAGGATATATCAGGCACTAATATATATCTTCTTCATTAGTAAGCAAGACAACAACAGTGATCTATTTGTGGGCAAGGATCTGGCTAGATGAATGATATCAGCATAGTTTTTTAAGAATACTGTTATAAAACCGCCCCCAATACACATCAAGAACCAAACACGAAAAAAACGCCGATCCAAACACGATGACGACACCGAGACATGATATTTGTTAACAAGGTTTAGCCAAAGCCTATATCCCTGGTACACCGATTATGGGCGCTCCTTTTAGATCCAACATATTACAATGTATCAAAGTTACAACGACTCACGATCAGACGCCGCCGGCAGCCGCTCCTTCTCGCTATGTTGAGTTATCGTATGCGGTTACAACAGGTCCGCCTCTCTATTTATGAGAGAGCCTAGGATAGAGTCTGTCGGTGACATGGGGCCGGGGGTATCACGACTAGAGGCTTGGGTAGCCGCGGTCCTCCACGTGTCTCGACCCCCTCGGAGGGGTCGGGCCCGAGGGTGACGTGGCCACCCCTTCCTCTGTCTCCCCGAGGACATCGACGATGGCGACGATGACCTGCGGGCGACAAAAAGAAGGAGACCGGCGTTCCCAGCAGGGAGCGTCCGACCGGCAAGTGGTGCACTGTGCACAACACCTCCCTCCACGACCTCGCGGACTGCCGCGCGGTCAAAAGTTTGGCCGAGCGGACGAGGAAATGGGAGGAGGAGAAGAGGCAGGAGCGCCGTGAGGGCAAGGCCCCGGCGGCTCCCGCCGGCAACCGGCGAGGTGAGGCCAAGCAGAAGGCCCCCGCCGAGGACATCGACGATGGCGACGATGACCTGGGGTTTCAGGAGCCTGAGGCCACCGTCGCCACCGTCGATGGGGGAGCGTGCGCTCACGCTTCTAGCCGAAGCCTCAAGGCCATGAAGCGCGAGCTTCTGGCCACGGCCCCTACCCATGAGGCGACGCGGCGGGCGCGGTGGTCGGAGGTTGCCCTCACCTTCGACCAGACCGACCACCCGCCGTGCGTTGCCCGGGGAGGACAGATCGCGATGGTGGTTTCCCCCACCGTTTGCAACGTGAAGTTGGGGCGTGTCCTCGTAGACGGGGGTGCAGCCCTCAACATCCTTTCCCCCGCAGCCTTTGATGCCATCAAGGCCCCGGGGATGGTGCTCCGACCGTCCCAGCCGATCATTGGCGTGACGCCGGGGCACACCTGGCCGCTGGGTCATATCGACCTCCCGGTCACCTTCGGTGGTTCCGCCAACTTCCGCACGGAGCGGGTGGACTTCGATGTGGCGGACCTCAGTCTGCCCTACAACGCGGTCCTGGGGAGGCCCACGTTGGTGAAGTTCATGGCGGCGGTCCACTACGCCTATCTCCAGATGAAGATGCCGGGCCCCGGTGGCCCCATCACCGTCCATGGCGACCTCAAAGTCGCGCTTGCTTGTATGGAGCAGCGCGCGGACCACCTCGCTGCGGCATCCAAGCCCGCGGGCAGCGACGAGAGGCCCAGCACCTCCGTCCCGCCCGCCCCAAGGCAGCGGATAGTCACGAGCGACGAGGTCCCGGTCAAGGAGGTTGCCCTGGGCGACGGCCCGTCCAAGACCACCCGAATCGGTGGTCTTTTGGACGACAAATAGGAAGACGCGCTCGTCTCCTTCCTGCGGGCAAACGCCGACGTCTTCGCCTGGAGACCGGCGGACATGCCCGGGGTCCCCAGGGAGGTGATTGAGCATTGTCTCGCCGTGCGGCCGGGCGCAAGGCCGGTCCGGCAGAAAGTGCGGCGGCAGGCCCCGGAACGTCAAGCCTTCATCCGCGAGGAGGTGGCGCGACTTCTGGAGGCCGGATTCATCCGTGAGGTCATCCATCCGGAGTGGCTGGCGAACCCGGTCGTCGTCCCCAAGGCGAACGGCAAGCTTCGGATGTGCATCGACTACACCGACCTCAACAAGGCATGTCCTAAGGACCCTTACCCCCTGCCACGCGTAGA
The DNA here is from genome assembly GCA_008326285.1 of Oryza officinalis. Lineage (NCBI taxonomy): Eukaryota > Viridiplantae > Streptophyta > Magnoliopsida > Poales > Poaceae > Oryza > Oryza officinalis. Next base: position 25,850,191 of record BDMV01000009.1, on the reverse strand, counting down.
TCAGATTGTCGACTCCACCGCGGGGTGCGACCTTTTGTGTTTTCTAGATGCATACTCTGGTTATCATCAGATTCGCATGGCTAGGGAGGATGAGGAGAAAACTGCATTCATTACCCCCATAGGAACTTATTGTTATACGACAATGCCTTTCGGGTTAAAGAATGCAGGTCCTACTTTTCAGCGTACTACTCGAATTTCCTTGGGTAGCCAGATAGGACGCAATGTTGAGGCCTATGTTGATGACTTGGTTGTGAAGACGCGCAACCAAGAGACCTTGCTCTCGGATTTAGCGGAAACTTTCGAAAGTCTCCGCTCCGCCCGCATAAAGCTGAACCTCGATAAGTGCGTGTTCGGCGTGCCTGCGGGCAAACTTCTCGGGTTCTTGATCTCTGCCTGAGGCATCGAGGCCAACCCCGAGAAGATACGAGCTATAGAGCGGATGCGCCCCCCCAGCAAGCTTAGGGATGTGCAGTGCGTCACCGGCTGCATGGCCGCCTTAAGTCGGTTCATATCGAGGCTGGGAGAGAAGGCGCTACCCCTATTTAAGCTCCTCAAGCGCTCCGGGCCGTTTACCTGGACGGAGGAGGCTAAGCGGGCCTTCACTCAGTTGAAGGCGTACCTCAGTTCTCCCCCAGTCCTGGTCGCCCCGGAGCCAGATGAGCCGTTGCTACTCTACCTGGCGGCAACCCCGCAGGTGGTCAGCGCGGCGTTGGTCGTGCAGCGTGACGAGGACAACCCTCACTCCACGCCCCCCCACCCCGTGTCGGCTCGACCCGGGAGAGAGCAGGGAGGAGAGGCCCCCGAGCCGAACGGCGGCCTAAGGCCCCCGACGGCCGGAGCTGGCCCTCCGCCTGCTTGTCTGACGGTGCCGGGCGCCCCCGACCCCCAGGATGGCCCCGGGGCCACTGCGGGAAGGCCGCGCCCGTCGCCCTCTGACCCCGAGGTCGTCGGCACGGAAGCCGAGTGCGCCCCGCACGGCCTCTCGGACGGAGAGCGCCCTGGAGACGCGGCCCCTGGCAAAGAGGATAGGCCCCGCCGAAAGGTGCAGCGGCCCGTCTACTTCGTTAGCGAGGCCCTCCGGGACGCCAAGACCCGATACCCTCAGGCCCAGAAGATGCTTTACGCTATTCTGATGGCTTCGAGGAAGTTGCGCCATTATTTCCAGGCGCATCGGGTCACGGTGGTTACGTCTTACCCCCTCGGCCAAATCTTGCATAACCGAGAGGGTACTGGACGGGTGGTGAGATGGGCAATCGAACTCTCTGAATTCGATTTGCGCTTCGAACCGCGCCACGCGATCAAGAGCCAGGCCCTCGCCGACTTTGTCGCGGAGTGGACCCCAGCTCCCGAGCCCGTCTCCGCCCCCGAGGCCAGCCCGGGCCCCTCGCAGCTGCCTCACACCGCCTACTGGGTGATGCAGTTCGACGGCTCCCTGTCTCTTCAGGGCGCCGGTGCGGGGGTCACTTTGACCTCGCCGAGCGGAGACGTCCTCAGATACCTGGTCCGCCTCGACTTTCGGGCGACCAACAATATGGTGGAGTACGAGGGACTCCTTGCGGGACTCAGAGTAGCGGCTGGACTGGGGATCCGCCGCCTCCTGGTGTTAGGCGACTCCCAGTTGGTCGTTAACCAGGTCCGAAAGGAGTACCAGTGCTCCGACCTGCAGATGGACGCCTACGTCCGCCAGGTGCGGCGTATGGAGCGCCATTTCGACGGGATAGAGCTTCGGCACGTGCCCAGGCGGGATAACACGGTCGCCGACGAACTCTCAAGGCTCGCTTCCTCGCGAGCCCAGACCCCACCGGGCGCCTTTGAAGAAAGGCTTGCCCAGCCGTCGGCGCGACCCGACCCCCTAGGGGAGACGGACGCGCCTGAACGGCCCCCGAGGCCCGTCGGAGTCCAGGCCTCGGGACCCGAGGGGAGCGCTCCCAGCTCCCCTAGATTGATTGCTTGGATCACTGAGATCCAGGCGTATCTCGCAGATAAGACTCTACCCGAGGACCGCGAAGGGAGTGAACGCGTCCGTCGCATCTCCAAGCGCTACGTGCTGGTGGAAGGGACCCTCTATCGGCGCGGGGCTAACGGAGTCCTCCTGAAGTGCATTCCTCGGGAACAAGGCGTCGAGCTTCTCGCCGATTTTCATGAAGGCGAGTGCGGAGCCCACTCCGCCTCGCGCACCTTGGTTGGCAAGGCCTTTCGCCAGGGTTTCTATTGGCCGACGGCTCTCAACGATGCGGTCGACCTGGTCCGGCGGTGCAGGGCGTGCCAGTTCCACGCCAAGCAAACCCATCAGCCGGCCCAGGCTCTGCAGACCATACCTCTTTCGTGGCCGTTTGCTGTCTGGGGGCTCGATATCTTGGGACCGTTCAGGCGGGCCCCAGGCGGGTTTGAGTATCTGTATGTCGCTGTCGACAAGTTCACTAAGTGGCCCGAGGCTTATCCGGTCATCAAGATCGATAAGCACTCCGCGCTTAAATTCATCAGGGGCATCACTGCTCGGTTCGGGGTGCCTAACCGTATCATTACGGATAACGGCACCCAGTTCACTAGTGAGCTTTTCGGCGACTACTGCGAAGACATGGGCATCAAGCTCTGCTTCGCCTCACCCGCCCACCCCAGAAGCAACGGCCAGGTGGAGCGCGCCAACGCGGAAATCCTCAAGGGCCTCAAAACCAAGACCTTCAACATCCTCAAGAAGCACGGCGACTCGTGGATCGAGGAGCTGCCAGCGGTGCTCTGGGCGAACCGAACCACGCCAAGCCGAGCAACCGGGGAAACGCCTTTCTTCCTCGTCTACGGCGCGGAGGCGGTCCTCTCATCTGAGCTCACCCTGAGGTCCCCTCGGGCCACCATGTATTGCGAGGCTGATCAAGATCAGCTTCGCCGAGACGACCTCGACTACCTGGAAGAGCGAAGGCGGCGCGCGGCCCTTCGAGCCGCGCGCTACCAGCAGAGCCTGCGGCGCTACCATCAGCGCCACGTCCGGGCCCGATCACTCTGCGTCGACGACCTCGTCCTACGCCGCGTCCAAACGCGTGCTGGACTGAGCAAGCTCTCACCAATGTGGGAGGGTCCGTATCAAGTGATCGGCGTCCCCCGGCCGGGCTCGGTTCGGTTGGCCACGGGCGACGGCACAGAGCTGCCTAACCCGTGGAACATCGAGCATCTTCATCGCTTCTACCCCTAATGGGGGTCAGGTGTCATGTCTCGGGCTCGGGCCAACCCCGCACCCTCCCCGGGCGTGCAGGGTTGGCCGGGGGCTACCACATGCACATACTTATCTTTTTTCTCTGTCGTATTTCAATAAAAGCACTTTCGATTTCCAGAGGACCGTGTCTGTGCCGTCGCTTCCTTTTGAAGAATCTCGGCTTGAGTTAGTACGCTTGTGCTCGGCCTTGCCCTCGGTGGCCCGGGCCGGCTAAAACCGCCAAATGGGGCCCAGAACCGAGCTGTGCCCCGGGGCGTGGTGAACTCCGGGGGGGAATCGGCAAAGGCCCACAATCGGGTCCTCCTAACCCTCGGTCACCGCGCTCCCGGCCTGGCCAGTCTCGACACGCGGATCTCCCCAGGCACTAGCCCCGACCCGCGCCGTTTGAGGCTGGGACCTGGGCACGAGCCCTTGTTCAAGCCAAGACTCAGAAGGACCGCGGCACAGACCATCCTCGTCTTATACGCACAACAAACATAACTGACATAGAAATTTCCTCTTTATTTGATTGCAGATTAAACCAGTCTATACAAGAAGGGGGCTCGAAGGCCTCGGAAGAAGAAAGAAAAATTTAAGATCGGCGGGGGCTTGGGGGCTCACTCCGACGCACCCGGGCCGCCGGCCTCGCCGTCGTTGTCGTCCGCACCGTCGTCGCCGTCCTCCTCCTCGGAGTGGAGGGCGAACGCGAGCCGAGGGGCCATACCCTCGAAGCTGTGGACGATGTGGTCGGCGGCGTCCCGGACCTGCGCGCGCGCCGTCCTCGGTTCCGGGAGGGAACTCTTCCAGCGCTGCCCACGGGGAGAAGTCAGGGTCCCTGGCCTGGTAGCTTGCCAGTACGAGCTCCACCGCCCCCCGGGCGAGGTCCCTCGAGGATGACTTGATCGTCTCCTCGAGCTCCTCGGGGAGTCGTTCGAGGACCCCGGCCATCTCCGAGAGGCGCTGGGCGAGGCCCCCCTAGTTGGCGGCGTACTTCGCGTACCGCCCGCCCCAGAGGCCCGCCTGCCGCCCGGCGCGGTCTAGACGCGAGACGGCGTCCCGAAGCATGCCGGGCCCCACCTCGCACGCCAGGCGGAGGGCCTCGACCTCCCCGGCGGACGAGTCTAGCGGGCCCTGCAGCTCGGCGACGGTGTGTTCGGCGGCTGCGAGGCGGGCGGCTAGGTCGCCGTGGCCCGCGGCCGCCCCGCCGCTGTGCGCTCTCGCGTCTAGCTCCTTCGCCCGCGCCTCGAGCTCAGCGGCCCGCTGGTCTAGCGCGGCCCTCTCGGCGCGGGCGCCTTCCAGATTGCGGCGCGCCTGCTCCTCCCGCGCCGCCTCGCGGAGGAACAGGCTGTCCGCCAGCCGCTGCGTCGTGGCCTCGGCCTCCTCAAGAGCTCGCCCCCGCTCGGTGAGCGCGTCCTCGCGGAGGCGGAGTGCGGACTCCTCCTCGGCGGAGGCGGCCTCGTGCGCCGCCAGCGTTGCCTCCCGGGTGGCGACGGCGGCCTCGCGGTCCGCCAGGGCGCCCTCCTTCGCGTCCAGGGCGCGGGCGCGCTCCTCCAACGCCGTGACGCGAGCCTCAAGGGCCTCTTCGCGCTGACGGGTCATCACCTCGTTCTTCGCCGCCCGCCGCTCCCGGGCAGCGGCGGCGTCGAGGACTCCCCGGGCGGCGTCGAGCTTCTCCTCTAGCTCCGCCGCCCGGGTCCCGTATTGGAGGCGGAGGTCGTCCCGCGCCTCGTCAAGCTCGGCGGTGGCGATGAGGGCGGTCTCCCGCTCCTCCTCTACCTCCCTGGCGATCTCCGTCAGGTTCCTACGACGGGCCTCGAGCTGTGTGGCGTGCTGGCGGTATGCCTTGCGGCCCGCCTCCACCATGGCCTCCACCGAGCGCCGCCCCTCCTCGACGCGTGCCCACGCCGCGTCGAGCTCCGCCCGCTCCGCCTGCAGGGCCTCCATCTGGGCACTTAGCCCGTCCAGCACCGTGCTGTTCGCGGTGGCCAGGGCCTGCAGGAGGGGCTCCGCGCTCAGCGGGGCAGCGGAAGGCAGAGGGGAAAGCCGCCTCGGTGTGGGTGCCGCGCGGCTCGGCCCGCCGATCAGCGTGCTGGTCTCGGGGGCATCCCCCGAAGCTGGCTCGTCCCGAGCGTCGCCCGGGGCGTCAGGCCCGGGCGGCGCGCCCGCGGCCTCGTCGTGGGTGGCCTCGGGGGTCGTCGTGGCCTCGGGCGGAGTCGGGTCGGGGGCTTGGCAGGCTGCCCGGCGTGCACGCGCCGCCTCTGCCTCCCGGGCGGACTCCCCGGCCCGGCGGAGTCTGGCCTCCTCCCGAGCGGCCTCTTCGGCCTGGCGAACCCGGGCGGCCTCCCGGGCAGCCTTCTCAGCTTCCCGAAGGCGGTCCGCGGCTTCCCGTCGGTCAGCCTCTCGCCTCCGGGCCTCCGCGGTCGCCGTCTCCTCGGCCTCGGACCGGCCGGACTTGGAATGGCGTGGGGGGCGCGACGGGATCTCGCTGAGGCAGAAGAAAAACCAAAGACAAAAAGAAACGGGTGAGTAAAAACTCGCCTTGGGGTGTGGATACGGCCGCAGTGGGCGCGGGAACGAACCTGCGGGGAGGTCGGCTGAACGACCACCTCGGGGGCGAGATGAGGCTCCCCCGGCATGGCTCGGTCTCCCCCATTTTGCGGAGCCGTTTCTTCCTTCGCTCCCCCTCGGGCTGCGGCGCCGGCACAGCACCCTCTGGGCGCCTGCTGCTGGCGCGCACCGCCCCGCCCCCTCGGGGAGGAGATGGGGGAGGAGTACCTCCCTGCTTCCTCTTCCCCCTGGCGTCGGCAGGGCGGCTGCCCCCAGGGCCCCCGTCGCGGGGCCCAGAAGCACGACCCCCTCCCGGGGTAGATTGTTCCCCCCTGCGGCTCCCGCCCACGCCATCGTGGCCTCGGGGGGCCCGCTCCCCCGACGCCCCGACCACCTGCATGATGGCCAGGATGTTGGCGCGCTCTGGGTCGCAGCAGAGGGGGAGGACCCCTTGGGGGATGAGGGATGCCTCCACGGAGCTGAGATTCAGCACCCGTTGGACCACCATCCTGAAGTCCTCAGGGTCCCAGTCCCATTTTCGCCCCAGGTGGGTCCTCACGTGGTCCTCGGGCCCGGTGTACTCCCAGGCACCCCGGGCGCGCCGCTGGAGCGGCGCGATCCGGCGGCGAAGGTAGTCGCCGAACACCATGGCCCCCGTGAGCCCCTGGGATCGCAGACCCGCCAGGCGATCAAGAACGGCGTCGTAGCCGTCCCCCAGATCCACCGCCGCCCGCCAGCTGGAGGCTTGTGCCGGGGGCTGGCTCGGAAGTCGGAGGCGCGCTTCGTCGGCGAGGGGGGTGTAGAACCAGTCGCTCTTCCAGTCGTCCCACTTCTTGCGGAGGACGCAGGGAATGTAGCGGTTCAGCACCTGCCCCCGCGGCTGGAAGTAGCAGCCACCGACTGCCGTCGGCGGCGACACCGGCTGCACGGTGAAGAACCACCGGAACAGCCGGAGAGATGGGCGCACCCCGATAAACATCTCGCACAGGTGCGCGAAGATGGCCAACGTCATTATCGCGTTGGGGGTGAGGTGCGCCATCTGGAGATCATAAAACTCCAGAATATCCATGAAGAAAATAGAGAATGGCGGGCCCAGCCCCGCCATTGCGAAAGAGAGGAAGAAGACGGACCGCCCCGGGTAGTCTGGCGCCGGGCGTCCCTCGCCCAGTGTGACCACCTCCCGGCCGGTGGCAGATTCCAACATGAATCGGCGCGGCAGCCCGGCCTGCCTCTCGCTCGTGATGCGGGAAGGCGGCAGCACGCTACCGTCGAGCGGTGCGGAGCCGCGTGCCATGGCGCCGGCGGAGGAGGAGCTTGAGAGCGAGCGCGTGCGGCAAGAGTAGGGCACAGGAAACGAAGAGTTAGGGCACGAGTGGCGAAGGCAAGGGGAAAAATGGAGAGAGGAAGGAAACAAATCCCTTTCTCGGCGCCTTTATACCCTTGCCAACGCTATGCCCGGCTTCTCGCTTCCTGCGCCCACTACCTCGCCCCCTCGTTTCTCGCGCCCACGCCTCCACTAACCCCACTCGCCCGTTTGCGGCGCACGTGGCAGACGTGCGGCCGTGGCGGTTGAGATGGGGCAGATAGTGCGCGCATTAACTGCGCTCGCCGACCGTGAAAAACGCCATCATCATATCCACAGGCGAAACGAACCGGCACGTCCCGATTCCCGCGCTGCTCGAGTAATGTAGCGGTCTTAAAGAGGTTCGCGACCGATGGGTTCCTGTCCGCCTGTAGGGACCGGCCTCACCCGTCACCGGGCCTAAGGAGTGGCGTCACGCCCGAGCGCTTCCCTCGAGGGGGGCGGTCGCCCTGGCATAACGCCGGGGGCTACTGTCGGTGACATGGGGCCGGGGGTATCACGACTGGAGGCTTGGGTAGCCGCGGTCCTCCACGTGTCCCGACCCCCTCGGAGGGGTCGGGCCCGAGGGTGACGTGGCCACCCCTTCCTCTGTCTCCCCGAGGGGTCGGGCCGCTCCCGTTTCGGCCCCGAGGGCTGGGGCGCCCCGACCCCCTGTGATTTTGGCGCCACGTGTGCGGGTTAGGTGAGCACAGCAAGGGCTCACCTAACCGCATTTATAGCGGATCAGACGAGCGCACCACGCCGCATTTAATGCGGCGCAGCGCACGCTTATCCGTTCCGTGACCGGTCGCGGTGCGTGACCGGTCACAGACCGGTCAGATCGCGGGTTAGGTGGCGACAGGCGGCCGATGGCACGCCTCGCCCCGTCCCGTCAGAATGATGAGAGCCTCCTGGCTCTCGTCCCTAGCCGGAGCCGGCGTGCTAACTCCTGGAGTTGGTATGTCAGTCCCGGTCAGATCCAATCCAGACTTCAGCGCAGACATGGCAAGGAAGTCGCTGGCCATTGAATGAAGGTTGAAACGGGCGTCCACCGGGAGAGCTGGCGAGCAGGGCAGAAGGCGTGTGCCATGCCTGTCAGAGGTCACTTCCGGCTGTAGACTAGCCCTGATTGTAAAAAGAATGTTTCCTTTCTTAGGCAGCTAGAGGCCCATGTGGTGACCCCTGATCAGATAAAAGGAGGCCCAGGCCTAGGAAAGAGGGGGACTCCGGCGAATACGCTCGAGAGACCGAACTCTCTTTGTATTGTTGGAGACTCTCAGATCCACCAGAACACAGGAGTAGGGTGTTACGCTTCTCAGCGGCCCGAACCTGTCTACGTCGCCCGCGTCTTGTGCGTTTCCTCTCTCGCTGACATTCCTTAGATCGAGGGCGAAGAACCTCACTTAGCGCCCCCGGCCGAACCGGCAAAGGGGGACCTGCGCGGTCTCCCGGTGAGGAGTTTCACGCTCCGTCAGAGTCCGACTCTTACTCTATTCCTAACCCCTAGTACAACTCCAAATTCTAAACTGTAACCGTCTTTGTACACATATTCGACACAAACTCTAACAAACTCCATCTTGAAAATATGTCATGTCAACCTGAATTTGTCACTTGCTTGAATCTTCGTGTACCAGGACTTGAGTTGGTTCCTTTTCGCTACTCACACTGAGCCACCCCGATGAACCTTCACCAGGCTCACCGTAAACAAGAGACTCCGCTATCCCTGTAACTTCTTCCTCCTGACTCCACCTGCAACAATGCTCCACCTTCTCTCATATCATCGCAGTCGTCTTGCCAAGCGAAATTGGATCCTTCCTAGCTGTCACATCATAGACTCCTCGAAGATCATGTTCACCACCATCTACCGTCTTAATTTGACTTGATCTAATCCATGGCCAGATAACTGATGTCATCACCAAATAGATAAATCAAACTCACCAGAAATGAAGAGAACCTTTTCTTCCCTCTGCCTTATGAACCGAGCTAACAAATTCAACATTCACGCTTTTCTACATCCCTAGATTGAACCCATGATATATACTTTGAGAAAATTCACCATTGCCTTGAATCATCGGAAGAAATTACCACCATAGCGCTTGCTTTTCCTCTTCAGTGACGCAGATTTCATATATCCCATCATGCAATCCTCGTAAATCCTGGATATACCACGTACTACCAAACAAATCCGTTGATGCTCTCAACGTTTTCACCCACTGTTGCCCGAGACTCCCACGCTTACACCTCCGCTTGAGCCACCGCCTTCTCCGATCGAGCAACTTCGAGCACTCCACTGCAAAATCCACAAAGCCCTTTTGCGATCTTTTTTCCACATCCTCGGTATGCACCTTTTAAAAGTGGACACCAAGTTATGTAACCAACTCAGCTAAGTTGCACCATCAACTCCCAGCCACTGTCGGTCTCCATACTGAATCCGTTATGCGTCGCGAGTTCGAAATAGAAACACGATATGCAGCCAGTGGAAAAACCACGACATCTCCAGGTTTTGGCTCTTGCTTATCCAAGGCCCACAACCAATCCCCGCACATGCCGGCTGGGTCGTCACTTACCCTGTCTGTGTCGCGTAAAGCCGTAGCTGCCTGGACCTCCTTGCTTGATCGGATTTGGCTCCAGTACTCATCACCTTTCCGGCCACATAGCTGCCTCCAAGCCAAAAATAATCCTGCCGTGCATTAATGATCACCATGGACACATGCACATGCCTAGTGACATGACCCAATCCAGTGCCTCAGCGAATCTCATATTTTTGTCTTCCGTATTACAAGCCGATGACCAGTACTCCCAAATCCCGTCAAATAACTTGTGCAGCGCTAGTACATGATGTGCATAACTGTAGCCCTTTGATCAGAGCCACCCCGTCAAGCGCCGACACTGCCTCCGCCTCAGAGCTCGCTCCACCATTGCCGCCTCTACCCGAAACAGCCGACCATGCTGCTCCCCGCGGACGCTGCCATCTCCACACTTCGGAGATGGCCCGCGTTGAGCCCCGTCAACACCTGCATGCGACTGCACCAAGTCCGTGCTCCTGTCGCCCGGAGTTCGCTGCCACCATTTCTGCTCCACCTCGAGCTCGCAACCCGCCCTGACATTTGATTGACCGCCCATCAATTTAGCCACGAGCCGAAGCCGACAAATCATCATGCCACCTTCCCAACCGCCAAACGACCCGAGCGCTACGTCTAAGCCGTCTCCCTGTTGAACGCAGCTCATCGAAAGGCCTGGACCATCCCGTCCGGAGTGTTCGATTCCACCGATCGAGAACACCAATCGCCTTCAGCTTCAATCAACCTGGAGTGTCTGGCCAGATGTCTCCCTATTGAAAGTAGCTCACCGGAAAGTTCGAGCCACCTACCCGAAGTGTCCGACCCACCGATTGGATAGCCAATCGCTTCCACCGCCATCAACCCGAGCACCACGTCTAGTCGTCTCCTTGTTGAAAGCAACCATTGAACAGTTCAGGCCACCACCCAAAGTGTCTAATTCCACCAATCAAATTCCATTGATCGCTGTCGTGCTTCACCTTGCGTCCATGTTCGTCCCTAGACATCCTGTGTGGTCGTCGCGGTGTGGAACACCTCCATTGTACCTATACCATGGATCTTCCGCAAGCTCTGATACCACTTGTTATAAAACCGGCCCCGATACACATCAAGAACCAAACGCGGAAGAAACACCATAGGAGATCCAAACACGAAGACGACACCGATGCACGATATTTGTTAATGAGGTTCCCGGAGCACTGATTACAGGCGCTTCTCCCCGATCCAGCATATTACAGCGTATCCGAGTTACAACGATTCACGATCGGACGTCGCCAGCAACCGCTCCCCTCTCGCTATGCTGAGTCATCCTTTGCGGTTACAACAGGTCCACCTCTCTATTTATGAGAGAGCCTAGGATAGAATCCGACTTTTATTTTATTCCTAACAACTAGTACAACTCCAAGTCATAAACTGTAACCGACTTTGTATACATATTCGACATAAACTCTAACAACTACTGTATCATCATTGTTAGTTCAACTGTATGCTTGCACTTTTTTTCGACCATGGAAAAGCACTTTCATTTGTTGATGTTTTTGAGATCGATTGGAAAGGTTGTCATATCTATTTATTGCAATGACTAGATTGCAATGACAAGTGGAGGTGATTCCTTTGTGCGCATGATGTCCGAGGACACTGATGTCGAAGCATATTCGTTGCCAATGCCAAATGAAGACCTTCATACTTCAACCAATGGTGCAAAAGGAAGTGCTAAAAGATCAAGCAACTATACTCATAAGGAGGACATTCAATTGTGCATTTCATGGCAGAGCATTAACTCAGATTCTATTGTTGGCAATGAGAAACCAGGGAAGACATATTGGAAAAGGATCGCAGAGCACTACCATGCTAACTGTGATTTTGAGTCTGATAGGAATGCAAACTCTCTTGAGCATCATTGGGGTAACATTCAGAAGGAAGTAAGCAAGTTTTAGGGTTGCCACAACCAAATTGAGCATTGACATCCAAGTGGCATACCACATCAAGACCTTGTAAGTTAAATTGTTTATTCATTATTATTAATAACAATTTTGTATATATGTGAACTAACACTTGAATTTTGCTGTAGGTTCTTGAAGCAGAGGCGTTGTACTCATCCAATGCACCAAAGAATAGGGCATTTCAGTTTAATCACTGTTGGCTCAAATTGAGGAGTTCTCCAAGGTTTCAAGCACTAGAATCCCACAAGAGGCCAGGGTCCAGGAAGTCTTCGACCCCAATTGAGAGAGCGGGTGAAGAAGATGAAGAACGAGATGATGCTAGCAAGTGTACAAATCCTGATTCATCACAACCTAATGCTAAAAGGAGACCAATAGGTAGGAAGCAAGCAAATGAGAAGTTGAAGAATGGAGAAGAAGCTGGACCATACAAGGAGGCGATGAAAGATTTGCTTGATGCCAAAGAGAAAGAAGGGAAGTTGAAAGAAGAGAGATGGAAGGAGACTAAGGAGATTCAAGAGCTCAAGCTCTCGTTTGCTGAGCGTAAGTTAGTATGGGATCAAGAACTATTAAATCTTGTTTTGCGATGTCTCCACCTTAGAACCCGGATGTGAGAACATGTGTGTTGGCTATGAGAGCACAAATTGCAGCTTCAAAGGTGGCTGCCCTCAATGGTGGAGGCAGTAGTAGTGGCTATGATGGTAGTAGTTTCTTCGGAGGTGGCTTTAGTGGTGTTAATGAAGAAGTTTGAGCTCTTCGTTGGAATAAGTTGGATTCTATTGGATGATCCATCTGTCTTACTATTAGGATATGTTATTTTCACGATTGGCCTTTGAAATCTCTATCTATTAATTTCCACGATGATCTATGTGTCATTTGCTAGGAAGATATATTATTTCGAGATTTATTATTTCCATGGTTGAACCATTCATGTTTGTAGGATGTGTTATTTTTTAACTATATAATGCTTGTGAACTTGCATATGTGTGTGATTGTGAAAATTGAATTTTATTATGAATTTTGCAATGTTGAAAATTTTGAATTTAAATTTGAATTGTGGTCTTCAAATTGTAAATTTGAATATAGTTAAATTCTACTTGTTTAAAATATTTATGTTTGAATTATTGTAGTGTTAAACTAGGCATAAGTATAGTATGAATGCTGAAATAGAAGAGAGAGAAATAGGGCCTAAGAAATGGGAGTTGTTGTTGAAGTTCAAGTCATTTTTTGGGTCATCAGGAAATGGGGGAGCCCCCATCTAGTCTTTAGGACTCTACCATAGGGGCTATTGCTGGAGATACTCTAATGATATCTCAACTCATGCAATATATGAAGCAAGAAAAAAAAGCCAATCTCAGTTGCAAGTACCATTCCTGCCATGCCAATAGAGGTGCCACCTTAATTTATGCCAACAGTATGATGGTTCACCTACCTAGTCCGATAGAGAAGGGTGAGATGTGCATGGCATCCCTACTTTCCTCCACGTCTTCCTGCCAGAATGATGAACAATCCAGGTATGAATGTTCTCAAACCAAACCTATAATAGAAGTTGGTTGCATATGAAACTACCATACTTATGTCGATGGTCTCTCATTTGGTCTTGAAAGTTTACTTTTTAGGTTTTCTGTAGTTATATACCTCCAATACTTAAGAGGTAAAAAAATTAAATCGGTTAAAGTAATCAAAAAAGTTCATGATTAGCAACGGCAAGACTTTTCTTAGAATTGTTCTAAGGATGTATAGTGAGGTATGTATACCTCATAGTGTAAGCCATCAGGTATATACCTCTAAAAAAATGGAAGAAGCCAACAACATATGAAAGAGAAGATAAGTTTACACTTTATGAAGATTAGTTTTGGTACCTCACTTTATGAAGAGGTATATACCTTTTCAGGAATGGGGAAAACCTCACCTTATTTTCCTTTTTAGGTTGTTGTACCATGACTTTCTTGTTTTTCATGTTAGGAGTATTTGGCTTTTTGACTGGTCCTATGATGATGCAAATAGTGATGATTAGTTAGTGCAGAGACGATAAGTTATATCCTACTAGTATATTTCTATTTGTCATGCTTAATAAAATTATATTTGACTAGCATGCATTCGAGCTGTATATGAAAAGCCTCTCATGTTTTGCCTTTTGGCTTATCAGCCACAGATAAAAGTTAATTCCATAGTTGATTTTGATATTTTTTTATCATAGTTTAATTTTCAATATTGGCTTTTGAATCGCTAAGGATAGAGGTATAAAAGCTTTACCTACAAATTGTTTTTTCATTGCTAATAAGTTGTTTTATGGCTTATCAGCTGTAGGCCAAACGACCAAACTGCTATAAATATCTACGACAGTGGTTTTTTTCCTTCATACAAAGAATATCTACTAGCAGTATCCATTAGTCTATCTTATGAACATATCAATAGTACATAGCAACATCCGTGCCGGTTCCAAAGGGCCCAACAGTATCGGTTCGAAAGGCCCTAATTGTGCCGGATTTCGAACTAGCATTGCTTATGCTTCACTATTACTTATGATCCTCCTTCATTGTCGGCTGTGAGAATCAACACTTATGGCTTTCGACAAAGGAAAAAAAGCAATGAGCCGGCTCTTCAAGCTAGAAGATTATTGTTGACGCCAAATCCGTACCGCCGATGTGGATCCGGCGCACGGACACACGAAGGCCTGGGAGATCTGCTTAGCTCCAGTGCAGGTCCTAAAATTAATGAAGCGCAGGCGTGCCAGTCAGTTTGATCCTGCCACTGACAAGATATGCAAAATAGCAGACAGAAGGTCTATCTAGGCCGATAGGGCAAAAACGTATCGGCCGATAGGCTGATAGCCAAAACAATCGATCGGCCGATGATAACGTGATGATATAGCAATGTAATATAGCATAATCCAAATATAAAATAAACATTAATCTGAAGATTAAAGCACACATCGGCCAGAAGTCCAATGGCATAAACTCTCAATAAGCAGATAAACAATAAACGCTCTGTTGTCATCGGCCAAATCCAATCTATATGTAAAACTCTTAGGCCGATGCAACTTCCAGATAACTCATCGGCTGAAACCCCGATGAAACCCTTATTGGCAGTCAACAAGCAGGCTAGAGATTACGGTTCTAATCACGACTTAGTAGGTCAAACCGAACTGATGCAGCACTAAGTATGAAAAGAAACGCAAGACCTAGACAATCAAGCCCTTGACTGATTTTCAGAGTGGTGGATACCTTAGCCAATCTAATCTAGCAAAGCAATTTAGTCAATACCGGCATAAACCCTAAAACGAATCTCAGCCGATAAGACGAAATCAAGAAGCCGAACCAGATTGATTAAGATATATGATAGTAGGTGCTTACGTTGATGAGATCAGAACGTCGAAGCCCTAGCCCCGACAGCACAGGCAAACATAACGAGACTTACCCCTCGCGGGAAGGACATGAACTTGCCGAAGAAGACGAAAATAAAAAGGTTGGCGATGCGCCGAAGTTGATTGATCGTGAGATAATTTTACATGAACCTTGGGCTTACATATTTATACCCATAGACTAACAAAGATCCTAACAGATTACGACTCAAACTTTCCTAAAGATAAAACAGAAAACTAACAAACTCTTCCTAATTAAGAGATACAAGCCGCATCCTTCTTGAATTCGGTCTTCTCTGGATAAGATCTTCCCGAATCTAACAAGAATCCGACTGCTAAAAATATGGATAACTCCTATCGGCCGCTTGTAGACCTCTGAAGCCGATACAGACTTTGAGGCCGATATTTACTCTGAGCCGATACACAAACTAGGCCGATAATGACTTTGGGGCTTACCAAATTCTGGCGTTAACAATTATAGAAACTGAATCTTAAAATCACATTCACATATCATAATTTGTGCATGCTAAGTCACATCTGAATAACAAATCTAACAAAAAAAATGTTGTACGTGCTAAATCGCATCTAAATCACAAATCCAAAAAAAAAATCTACATCAGTGCCTTTTTTTAATAGAGTGCCTAAGCATGTACATCATTGCATGTTTTTAATAGTGCCGATTTATTTTAAGAATCTTCACCTATGACTTGGTGTGATCATTGATGTCAATTTATGTCATTAACCGGCACAAATATGAGTGGTCGTAATTGCCGGTTCTTATTAATTTTGACCCGTCAAAGGGGTACAGTTGGGCAAGAATGTGGTTTTAAACGAACCGGCATATATGAGAGCGTTCTAAAGGTGGTGTTCTGTACTAGTGTAAATCGCACTCCAAGAACGAACACAATTTTGCTATCAAGCTTATTATTGACTCACACTTGCCCTATTATTCCAGTCTTACAAGGACAGAAAACAATGCAGAAGTAACGACACCAGTAATACACGGCAAGCTTATCGGACTGCAACGGAAGCATAGTAACAACTGTAATCAATAGACATACAACACACACGTACATCAAAGCATGCAAGCAGATGCATAGAGGTGAGCCGGGAGCTTGGGCTCGACAACAACCTCGAGCGGGAACTTCCGCGGTGTCGACAAGCCGAAGATCTCCTCCATGCTCAGCTAGCTGCTCCCTCGTCATGCCGTCGGGCAGCCTCCACGCGAAGCCGTGCAGCAGGTTGGCGAGGCTCACCTGGATCACCTTCAGCCCAAGGCTGTAGCCGGGGCACATCCGCCGGCCGGACCCAAACGGCAGCAGCTCGAAGTCAAACCCCTTCACGTCGATCTTGCTGCCGATGAACCTCTCCGGCATGAACTCCTCCGGCGCATCCCACAGCTTGGGGTCGCGGCCGATGGACCACACGCTGACGAGCACCCGCGTGCCGGCGGGGATGTCGTAGCCATCGACGGACGTTTCTTCGCGGGACAGGCGAGGCGCAAGCATCGGTGCAACCGGATGCATTCGCATGGTCTCCTTCATGATGGCGTCGATGTAGGGGAGGCTCGGGGTGTCTTTCTCCGTGACCCAGCGGCCGCGGCCGACGACGCGGTCCAGCTCGTCGGTGGCCTTGGTGAACACCTCCGGCTTCCTGAGAAGCTCCGCGATGGCCCACTCCACGGTGATCGATGCGCTCTCCGTGCCGCCAGCGATGAGGTCCTGCACGTGCAGATGATGAGCGACATTGGACCGGTGAATCAGTAAAGAAACGAGAACACAGTCACAACTGAATATTTTGATCGATGGTAAAATAGCGTGCACTGCACTCTGCACAACATCTTTTCATAATGTTTTGTTAGTTGCTCGGGTTTCAGTTTATGTTATGTACTGCATGAACAATGTGTTTCACTTCTCTCTTCGAAAAAAAAATTTCTGCACAACATCTGATTAATTAGCTGGTTGCGGAGACAATCAGATTAATATTTAGGACCGATTGGGTGTCAACGAAGTCAAAATATAGTGCATGGTTGTGTACGATGATACTATTATAATCCAACCGACTTTCAGTGTCTGGCAAGTGGCAAGTTACTTACAATTCCCCAAAAAGATTATATTGAGATGCTATTGACTCAGTTAAATTACCTGAGCGAATGCCTTGGCGCTGTCACGGCTGAACTTGACCTCCAGGGAAGGATCGCTGGCGACATTGAGCAGCACGTCCACCAAGTCCTTCGCCACGAAGCTCTCCCCCTCACGCCGCCGCCGGTTGTCATGCTCGTCCAATACATATTCCAGGAACTGATCAAACATCTTGCTCAGCTTCTTCATCCTCCGAACGTACCCCTGCAGGTCCAGCCAGCCCAACCACGGGATCGAATCCCCAATGTCGAGCACGCCGTTCAGCAGGAAGAGCTCATCAAGCATCCACCTGAACTGCTCGGGCGTCGTCACCAATTCTCCCTTGTGACCGACCACCTCGCGCTCCAGGTACTTGTTGCCAAGCACCATGCGCGAGATCACGTTCAGGCTCGCCGTGGACAGGTAGTCCTTGAGCGTCACTACACGCCCGGACGCCGCGTGCAGATCACGGAGCAGCGCGGTCACCTCCTCCCTGCGGATGAACTCGTACGACTCGATCCGCTTGCAGCTGAAGAGCTCGGTGAGGCACATCTTGCGGGCCTGGCGCCAGTACGCGCCGTAGGGCGACCACGTCATGTCGCTGTAGTTGTAGGTGGTGTACTTGCCGGCGGCGGTCTTGGGTCGGTCGGCAAACACCACGTCGTGTGTCTTGAGAAAGAACTTGGCCATCTCGACGGACGAGCCGACGACGACGGGGAAGGACCCGAACCTGAGGTACATCAAGGGACCGTACTTCTTTGAGAGGTTGTGGATGGAGCGGTGTGGGAGTGAGCCCATGAGGTTGAGGTTTCCGATGATTGGCCATGGCTTAGGCCCAGGAGGGACACGGCGGTTGTGCTTGTGCCTCAAGAGGGTTCTAAGGAAGAGGATGGTGGAGAGTGTGATGCTGAAGAAGCATACCCATAGTGGAAACTCCATGGGGTGAAGGTGTGTTGCGCTAGCTGGTGGAGATGACTGAACCGCCGGTGAACTCTTATAGGTGGTGAGAAGCAGCGGCTGCGTATGCGGTAGATATCGCTGATTCGTTGCATTGCATATGGGCATTCGGTGTTTTGTTTGCACTTGGCATAAAATTAAGACTACCATGAGTCAACTTGTATTGGTCGTGTTAAAAAAAAACAACTGTGATTAATTTCTTGCATTGCTCATCTCACTAGTTAAAAAAAAGAAATTTTCCAAACAGTCAGATCCTATTTTTACGTGCGGTTGAGTCGTCCATCTATCCGAAAGTGTATGTGAAAATCGCTATTTTTTCATGCGGGTGACGCAACCGCACGGGAAAATCCAATTTTCACGTGCGGGTGCTTATGTCGTCCGCACGCAAAAATAAAAATTCAAAAAAATAAAAATCCCTAAAAATCAAAATCCTAGCTCCAATCCGTACCCCGATGGTGGCGACGGTGCGGATCCGACCGTCGCAGGGCCGGCGGCGGCGAATCCGGTCATCGCGGGGTTGCCAGAGGCAAATCCACTCACCGTCGGCCTCCCGAGGTCACCAAGCCAGCCGCCACCCGCTACCGCCCACCATCGGCTGCTCCCGCTCAAGCCCGCTGCCGGCCACTGTCGAGTACCCAAGGAAGCTGAGTCAGCCGCCGCCTACTACAGTCGACCGCTCCCACTGAGCCCGCCGCCGGCGGCGGCCGTCGCGGGGCTGAGCTCGCTGCCGAGCACCCGAGGTAGCCGAGCCGATCGCTAGCCGTTGTCGCCCATCGCCAGCCAGTGAGAGAGAGGAGAGGAGAGTAGGGAAGGAGGTGAGAAATAATGAGGAGAAGAGGCGAGAGACAGATGGAGAGAAGATAAGGATGATGACTTGAAAAATTTTGAAGTGTTGAGAGGGAAAGAGGAGGTAAGTCAGACTTTTAGACGAATCATTAAGAGGCTTGCCTACGAAAATATATTTTCGCATGCGGCCCCTTAAGGTCCGCCTGTGAAATAGTCTCATTTTTGCATGTGGGTATGTTAAGAGGTCCGCCTGCGAAAATCAATTTTTACATGTGGGCCTTTTAAGGAGCCGTATGCGAAAATGCAGGTCGATTTTTGCAGGCGCGATGAGTTACGGTCCACCTGCAACCTAATGGGGTTCTCATCTAGAAAAACCGTTTCTGTAGTAGTGTCTAATGATCTAATTAAATTGGATACTTATTTTACAATAGCTCAAATTGCACTGATATGGTGTACTTTTTGTATGACTAGTTGTGTGCTGATACTTGAGGTAGTCATTATTTGTTTGAGACGAAGAAGCTATAAGCCTATAAGATGCTGCAACATTGCTTTCAATGAGAAAGCAAGAGTAGCTAGGCATACTCCATGAATCTGACGCTCACATATATTATTGAGACTGGCTCGAAACAAGTGGCGTATTCCAAACTCTCCATAAGTATCGATGTTAGAGCTTGGGTCAAATATGTGTACTTAGTCGGCTATCGTTTGGGATTTGAAGTTGTAAATTGTAATAGGTGGTAGGATAGTAGTATAGTCGAACTCTGCCCTAGCATCTCTCTTAAATAGAGAGACACACCTGTTATAACCTCATGGTAAATTAGCATAGGCAAGGGATGGCTGGCTCGGCTCATATAGAATTGTTGCTAATTTGAGCCAAGGTTTTAGCTCGTTACGCATGACGAGCTAGCTCGAGCTGGCTCACGAGTTGCTCCTGAACCAAGGAAAACACCATGCCAGCCAGCAGCCCATATTCTGATGACAGCCCAACTAGGCCCATGAGCCCATCTAACATATCTAAACTTTAAAAGACTAGCACTAACCCTAAATCCCCACCCTACCCCATCCCCATTCGGCGATGGCAGAAGCAGGAGGATTAGCGTCATATCTTGGTGCTCACCTTTTCCTTTTGCTTTCACTCTCGTTGTCTCTTGGTGTCACCACCTTCTGCCTCTCCCCAATCCACAGTGTTCTTGCACCCATGTCGTCACCTCCTCTGCCAAACCGTGGCACCCTCGCGTCCTCATCATCACTAGCTCTGCCTCGCCCTTGCGCCATCGCCACCACGACTCTACCATGGCCGACGACATCGTCGTGCCCTTGGCATCACTGGCTCTGCATCGTCCTCGCCGTCACCGCCTCTACCTCGCATCTTCTCGGTCTGGCTCGGAAGCTAAACAAGCTGGCTCGAGCTAGCAAGCGAGCCAAGCCGAGTTGTCTTGGTATCCACCCCTACACGGAGCTACATAAACATATAATTGAATTTGATATACAACTCTTTATTTCTATTTTCGTAATTACAACTATAATTTCTATATAAAAAGCAGAATTAGTTTTTATATATATACAATCTCAGCTTATGTTTCCATGCATATATACCGTTGTAATTTGTGTGAAATAGAGTTTTTTTTTCATGAAAAATATTGTAGGAGGGGCTCCTAGAGTAATATATTAAAAAATAATAATTTACAATTTACATCGAGTATGTTTACAAATTATCTATCCATTGTTTCATTTGAAGAGAGCGACTTTCTTTTGTACTAAGGATAACCATGGCAAATTTCATGTTTTAAGCGGTGATAACAGACTTGCAAATCTGGGATAAGATCTCTGGAAATTTGCCATTTCTCATAATCCAGAGGCACCAGGACATTAGAATGACTATTTTCATATGAAAAGGAATCTGTAATTTGTCATGAAGACATTCAGTTGTTTCTTGTACTGAAATATCTCAACAAGCTTGTTCAAATGGGCAAGTGAAAAAGAGATGTTGGAGCTTTTCTCTGTGTTGCATGCAGACTGTACATCATACAATTGTAATCTGGCCTTTCAAATGGTTTACTTCTTAACAAGTTTCTTGTGTTTAGTCTATTATTGAGTAATAGCCAAAAGAACACTTTATGCCTTGGTTGCGCACAGCTTATTCATTACCAGTTGTAGGAGACATGAATATGAACTGTACCCATGAAGCATTTGTGGACTTTTTTTTTTTGAAGACAAGCATTTGTAGCCTTAAGTGAAGTATAAAGACTTGAATTCCATATGTATGTCCAAATGCCTGGTTCTTCTGGAACGTCAATGTCATCAATCAATTGTTGCAATTGCTGAAATTGTTTATGAGCCTCTACGGACAGAAGGAGGTGAAAAAGTGTGCTCAAATCTTCAACTTCCACCATTTGACTCATTGTACCATTGGTTTCTTACTGAAGGAGTATAAATGAGGCATCTGCACATTAAATAAATCACCATTCCATTGATCTGACCAGAAAAAGATAGATGTTCCATTCTTCATTTGACCTCTTGCAATTGCTTTAAAAGGGTCCATCAGTTTGAGATTGTCTCCACCAAAATGAGCCGTCCGTCAGTCCATGAGGAGATTGGTTTGTGTAATATAATTGTCATATCATGTTGACCCAACGAATATCATGATGGTTATAAAACTTGTGTAGATTTTTGTGCAAGAGGGCATTGTTATGTGCATATAGATTGATCACTTCAAGATCTCCATTTGACTTCGGCATACAAACTTTATCCCAAGCAACAAGATGAGGTGTTTTTGTTTCCCATGTCTGACCCTCTCCATAGACAATGTCTTCTGTATATATTAATTTGCTCCACCACTCTAACTAGGAGTTTCAATGTGCACATGTAGAAGGTTGGCAGTGATAAGTATAGAATTAACCAGATTGAGCAAGAAAGATAAATGAAACAGTAGATGAGCTGTCTGTCAAATCTCTATAGTATTCGGAAGAAATATTGTACGAGTGGTTTGGTGAGACTTAAAAGTAATCCAAGGTAAGTGAAAGGAAAGGATCCTTGCGGCATTGCAGAGTGTTTGTGAGAATCTCCATCTTTTCTTCTGACACATTAATTGGCACCATGAACGATTTGTTAAAGTTTATTCTTAGATTGGAGTTTGCAAATGTCTTTAACAAAGCTTTGAGGTAGACTTTGAGGTAGAACAGTTGTGTGGAGCATGTAAGCATTACTAAGAGTGTGTCATCCGCATATTGTATTTTACTGTGAAATCAAGACAATTTGGAATTGTCGGTGGAGATTGTAAGATCCCTCCGTTCATAGCTTAATTGAGAATAGATTGTATGAGGTCTGCTGCTAGTTAAAAAAAAGGAGATTTGAAAGATGGGCTCCTTGTCTTACTCCCCTTTTGCGTTGAATTTTTTTCCCTAGGAACTCCATTCATTAGAATGAAAGAAGTTGCAGATTTTTAAGATTTTTTTCACCCAATCAATTCACCAGTTGACAAACCCTTTATATCTCAGAATCTCTAGGATTACACGGTGTTCAATTTTATCAAATGCTTTCTTAAAATCAAACATGAGCACAGTCACTTATTTCTTATTTATGATAGTAACATAGGTATTCAAAAGCAAATTAAACATAATAATTGAGTTGAGGATTTATGAGAACAAATTAAATGGTTTTAGGAGTTGAGGATAGTTTTTTTTATCTGTTATGAGAGTTGAAAGGGGTGTTTTTTTGCAGGGCTGGCATAGAACCGACCAAAGTTTATTAGCAGTTGTTGTAACCCGTACGATGTGTTTAGACAAACATAATAGTTGAGGTGGGCAATATGGACTTTTTTAAAAAACTAGTGATGGCAGGAGTTCTACCGAATATATTAGAAGGAATAAAGAGTGTCAATTGTTACAATCAGCGGAAAAAGAAAAAACACCAGATTAGAGGACCAAACTCTCGAAGCAGATTACAGGGAAGGAGGGAAAAACAACAAGGGAAAGGCGTGCCGTCAGGCAAGCCTCGAGAGCTCAATTAGGTCTATATTTTCCTTTATTCAAAACGCTACTCATAATTCACTTTGGGATTGTTGGTGGAAAATTCGACGGTTGCGCTCAAGCCAAACCTGCCACCATGTGGTGAGCAAGGCCCTGGTCACCTTCTTTTTTCTTCCTCCTTGCACCAAAGAGATCATGGATTCCCACCATTCCAAAATGGACGAGTCTTGCAGCTGGTTCAGTAGTTGGTTAAAGCCTAGCCAATTGCATACAAAATTCTAGACATTGTTAGTGAAGTTGCACTCTTTTGCCAAGTGAATAGCGTCTTCGAAAGCATTTGTGCACAAGCACTCTTTTGCCAAGTGAATAGCGTCTTCGAAAGCATTTGTGCACAAGCTGCAGATCCAGTCACAAGGCCAATGTCGCCGCAGCAGATTTTCCGCCGTGAGCGTTCTCTGATGCAAAATTAGCCAACCGAAGAACCGGTGTTTGGGCTCCGCCTGCGCCCTCCATAGAGGCAAGAAATTTGTATGGATGGTAGATCCTTGGAATTGTATCTCATGAGCACTCTTTGCTGTATACTGCCCATTTGGGGTCCATCTCCAGGAGATGTCATCCGGTGTATTGACATCAAGAGTGACCTCTTGCAACTGACTATCAAGATGAACCAACTCGTCTATCTCGCTTAGCGAGGTGATTAGGTTTAGGATCGAGAGCCAATGGTTGTTTTCAACGTTGCTTTACACTATTTGACTTTCTCTTTGCCAGCCTGAAAATTGCCAGAGCCATATCTTTGGGCGATCGCCCCCCTAGCCAATTACTAGAATAGAAGGAGCATTTCCTTCCATCTCCCAGAGAGATTACCGTTCTAGCTTTGAAGAAGGAATGGTCCAATTCATTGCATGGGGATTCCATATTGATCCAAGGTTTGGTTTCTTCCTTCCACCCATACCATAGCCAGCGTAATCTCAGGGCCCATGAAAACTTCTCCAAATTAAGGATTCCGAGACCCCCCCCCCCCCAAAAAAAAGATTTGGGCTTGCAAACTTTTGTCCAGCTAATGAGACTGATGCCTGCGCTGATGTTGTCTAGATCGCCACCCTTCCAATGGAATGCATGCCTGAAACGATCGATTCTTTTGTAGAGCCATTTATTCAGTTGAAGTACTGTGAGGTGATAGATTAGTGTTGAAGATAGGGTAGCTTTGACCAGCATCTCCCTGGCGGCCGATGTGAAGAAGCACCCCTTCCATCCCGGTATTCTCAATCCTACTTTATCCACCAGAGGTTGTAGGTCCACTTTTCTTAATCTTCTTGTGTGCAGCAGTAGCCCTAGATACTTACACGGGAAATTCATTTTCATACCAGGGAAGGGTGACAGAAAAGCATCTAAATCTATGTTGTTGCAACAAATTGAATAGATTTCAGTTTTGTCCATGTTTGTGTGTAGGCCACTGATTTCGGCAAAAACCGATAGGATTTCTCGGAGGACCAAAAGTTCTCGTTTCGGAGTAACGAAAAGTACCACATCATCAGCGTAGAGGGAACATCTGAACCGTCTCTATCTTTGCAGTTTGGACAATAGAGTGGCTTCTTCGGCCTTCTCAGTCAATTTGTGCAGTGGCTCCATTGCAAGGATAAAGAGCATCGGAGAAAGTGGGTCGCCCTGTCGTAGTCCTCTCATGATCTATCATCTGCCTTGGTATCCCATTTAAAAGAACCATCGAAGAGGAGGTACCAAGGAGATTGGAGATCCAATCGCACCATTTCCGCCCAAAACCTAAATTTTGCATCACTTCCAGGAGGTAGGGTCAGTTTACTGTGTCAACAGCTTTAATTTCGAGATGTCGACCTTTATGAAGAGGGCCGGCTTCTTAGTTTTATGGAAGAGCTTGATCATGTTTTGAACAAAGAGAAAGTTGTCATGTATGGCTCTTTTCCGGATGAACACACTTTGGTTTTGAGAGACCAATCCCCCCAGCTTTGGTGCAATCTGTTCCCTAGCATTTTGGCAATGGTTTTGGAGAAGCTATGCATTAGACTTATGGGTATGAAATCTTCCATTTTGGTTGCATCTGTCTTCTTTGGAATAAGACATCTGTGTGTCAAGTTTAGGTCCCGTTGATAAACCTTGAACTCCACTCGATATGCTTAGAGATCTGGTTGTCCCGATCTTTCGGTGAGTTGATGATAACTACGATTTGGGAGAAACATTGACGACCTGACTACAACCGAACAAGACATTATTGTGTTGCGCCTTAGCGATCGATACACCTCTCCGTGGGTTGTTGATCTTGTCAGTGCAAATCAACCTTATTCTTGCAAGCAAATCGAAGAAACAAGCAAGAATAAGATAAAAGCAATCTGAATTGCAAATAGGAATTGAAGCTTACAATAAGGTATAAGGTGGGGTTCCGAAGACAAGTAATTATGTGGTCTAGCCGACATACGTAACTACAAGAAAAAGTAGCAATGGCTAAAACTTTAATCTAACAAAACCTAAGAAATCCTAAAGGGGTACCTAGCTATTTAAAGAGGTGGGAGGACGACCAAGGGATCCCTAGGGTCGTGCTCCACCAGATTGAGACGCACCCCACATGAGCCTTACTTGGGCCAGGGTCCCAGATAAAGTTACAAGCCCATAGGCCCATTACAGATGACGTAGCATCTTGTTTTTGTGATTGCGGATGGCTGAGAAGGAATTTGGAGATGAGTCTGGATCTTGGAAAAAGGACTCCGAGAGCTTTCCATCAAGTACTCATGGGCCTAAAACAGAGCTCGTATGCATATTTGGCGGCCGTTTGAAGTCAGCACTGTAGCAGGTGGCCGAATTGGAATCCAACACTTGGGCAACTTGGTCTTGATGTGAGCAATGGTTGAATCAATGGTAGCCATAGTCACATCACCCGTAGTCTCAAGGAGTTAAGATTTCCAAAGTGCGTTACTGCCTGTATTGGATCTAATTTGATTATATCCCAAGCGTGTTTGCAGAAAGCTCCGATGAACCCATCTGGGCCCGGAGCCTTTTCCGAAGGCAAATCTGAAATGGCATCTTTGAGTTCCTCCTCGCTAAAATTTTCCTCAAGGTCTGACAGATCGACTGAGGGGAATTGGAGGCTATCCTAGTTTAATCTTTGCTTCTAGATATATAGGTACCTATTTTCTATAAGAAATAATGATTCAACACTGTCTCTTTTTGGCCTTTTGTTACAGCTATACCATCCGGGGTTTGAAGAAGGCGTATATGGTTCTTTCTCTTCCTGGTGTTTGCTTTGATCTGAAAAAATTTTGAGTTAACATCACCCTGTTTCAACCACATGAGTCTTGATCTCTATCTTAGTCTTAGCATTTCCAAGGCCGCAAAACCAAGGGATCTCGCTTTTAGAAATTTTCGAAAAGACTGTTCATCACCCGACAACGTCCTTTCCTCCTGGGCGACCTCAAGCTGGAAGATGACTTCATTAGCAATCACTAATTGTAGTCTTAAATCACCAACTTTGGAGTTTTCCCATCTCTTCAAATCCCTTGCCAGCCAACTGAGCTTTTGGTGAAAACGTGCAAAGGGATTTGCAGTGCACAATGATCTGTTCCAAGACTCTGCAGTGGCTTCTAAGAAACTAGGAAGTTTAAGCCAATAAGATTCAAAATGGAAGGATGCGTTGAATTCTCTCTCCGCACAGCCTACAATAAAAAGAGGGGCATGATCCGAACAAGAGGTAGAGAGCGCTGACATGTGTGTTGATCCAAACATAATGTCCAAATCTGGAGAGCAGAAGGCCCAGTCAATTTTTGTCTGTGTTGGATTAGCACCAGGTGAATTTCCTCCCTGACAGAGCTAACTCCTTAACCCCTAATCTATCTAAAGCGCCTTTAAATCTCTGCATCATGCCTCGATCAAGTTTGCTATTATTTTTGTCAGACGCTTTATAGATCAGATTGAAGTCTCCTATCATTAACCAGGTTGGGTTCATATCTTGCTCGATTTCTTGTAGTTCTGAGAGAAACTGGATCTTTTGGGCTTCCAATTGCAGCCCGTAGACAACAGTTATTGACCATTTGACTCCTTCGTTCTTCATGGTCAGTGTCGCCGAGAGGCAAAACTGCTTCAAGACTATATCAGAGAGACTAAAAAAGTTTTCATCACAGGCTAGGAGAATGCCTCCTCTAGATCCAAATGCCGGGAGGAAAGCGAACTCATTCTTAAAACGATGACCCAAGGAGCACAGCACGACATCATCGTTGATTTGATCCATTTTTGTTTCTTGAAGACAGATGATAGTTGCATTGATTTGATCTACCAACACCTTGATATTGTCTTTTCTAGCTTGGCTATTTAAGCCTCTTACATTCCAATTTAGGATAAAACAGTTTACTTGCGACATGAGCAGAGGACACAGCTACTGGGGATACAATCTTTTGCGAAGATTGGGGAGGAGTGGGGGTCCTGCCAACAGCCTCTGAAACACAACCAAGGGACTTGGCAGAAACACAAAGAGGCACTCAGTGGACGAGGAGCAGCAAAAGACATCAAAGTCAGCTTCCTTCTACTACCGGAAGCTTTCAGGACCATGACGAAAGCTTTCAACTTGCTGTATGCCGATGCTGAATCAGATCGGCGCCACCGTCGCCGTCTTCTTGCTTGCACGCAGATGAACACCCTTGCAGCTGCCCTTCTCCACCAGGGCAGTGATGGTCTTCATGGACGCGGGAGAGAGCGGCTTCTTGTAGTGCTGCAAATAATGCTTTTTAATGTGTTCATCAAGATGTTTGTTATCATCAAGCACACCAAATTTCTTTGTAAGTATCTCTTGTGCTATTGATTCAAGCTTTGTGCTGTGCCTGGCTTTCGACGCCAGTCAAGTGCTTTGCCGATAGGTGGAGATCATCACCTTGTTGCGTGGCAAGGGCGGCGTTGTTTGGTTTCTGGAGCTGGAAGCAGGGGCTGCTGGGTAGGAGTAGCGATCTCCGCGAGGAAGTCGTCCACCTTCTGGCGCGTCCCGCCCGTCGGAGTGCCCTGATCATTTAGACCTACAGCACCGGAAAAAACAAAAGCAGGGGAAACAGGGCGAGGCAGAGTAGTACCAGGGGAATGCATGGAACCTCCGACTGATGCCTCATGAAGCATGGGGTCCAGGTGCCTCTCCAACAGATTGAGCAAGGCAATATGGACTTATCTTTTATATATATATATATATATATATATATATATAACACGACAGTGTTTTTTTAATAGAGAATATCTACTGCCAATCTATCTTGTGCCCCACTCTCCAATAATGCACAACACCTTATTGTCAACCATATTATTGACTCACACGTGCCCTATTATTACATTCAGCTCTACAAAAGCAGCACATGATGCATAAGTAATACAGGAAGCTTAATGGACCGCGACAGAAGCAGTACCTACAATAGTCAAGAGAAACAGAACACAGACACATCAAAGGCATCAAGCAATTGCATAGAGGTGAGCCGGGAGCTTGGGCTCGACGACAGCCTCAAGCGGGAACTTGCGCGGCGTCGACAAGCCAAAGATCTCCTCCATGCTCAGCTGATCCCTCGTCATGCCGTCGGGCAGCCTCCACACGAAGCCGTGCAGCAGGTTGGCGAGGCTCACCTGGATCACCTTCAGCCCAAGGCTGTAGCCGGGGCACATCCGCCGGCCGGACCCGAACGGCAGCAGCTCGAAGTCCTGCCCCTTCACGTCGATCTTGCTGCCGATGAACCTCTCCGGCATGAACTCCTCCGGGGCGTCCCACAGCTTGGGGTCACGGCCGATCGACCACACGCTAACGAGAACCCGCGTGCCGGCGGGGATGTCGTAGCCGTCGACGGATGCGTCCTCGCGGGACAGGCGGGGCACCAGCATGGGCGCCACCGGGTGCAGCCGCATGGTCTCCTTCACGATGGCATCCACGTAAGGGAGGCTCGGGATGTCCTTCTCTGTGACCCAGCGGCCGCGGCCCACGACGCGGTCCAGCTCTTCGGTGGCCTTGGCGAACACCTCCGGCTTCTTCAGGAGCTCCGACAGCGCCCACTCCACGGTCACCGCCGAGCTCTCTGTGCCGCCAGCGATGAGGTCCTGCACGTACGAGCGATGTGAATTGATGCTAATGAGATGATGTTGCAGTGGTGATCAATGGACTAAGTAACACTCCAGTGATATGATGCAGCGTTAAGGTTTAAGACAAAAATAAGGGTGTTGGTCTGCAGTCTGAAAATTGTTTTTAATGTTTTTTGGTGGAATTCATCTACCAAATTAAACACATCTTTGTTCAATTTATTCTGCACTGTTTGGATCACAGGAGGGGTCAGTGCTGGTTCCAATGATTGACGTCCCATGCTTGTCAATGAATCAGCAAGCTCTTTGGGCAGACAAGCAGATATTCACACAGTTCATAGTTGTTGGCATAACTTTGTGGCAAGCACATTCATTTCCCTAATGGATAGCGACGTCCATTTGGGCAACTCCGATCTTTATGTATATCCGTTTCCTGATTGAAACTATAGTAATTAATAATGTGGTTTCCTAAGAAATAATTTTTGTCACGGTCAAGTTTCAGAAGTTGACTTATAAGAAGGATGCTAGTACTACATAGCTGCAGGTTGCAGCTATCCTACTGAGAGTGTTTGACTGCATTCCTTCAAGAATGTCCCAATTAATTACAGTATTACTGTATTAGTATGTGATTTTCCAGTTTATTGCAGCGTGTTAATTTGATTTGAAGTTGATCTGAAAACATTTTTTTGGGCGGAAATGCAGTGAACAGAAAGACTCACCTGAGTGAAAGCCTTGACACCTTCCCGCTTGAGCTTGACCTCAAGGTTGGGATTGTCAGCGAACTGCAGCAGCACGTCCACCATGTCCTTGGCCACGAAGCCCTCCCCCTCGCGGCGGCGGCGCTCGTTGTGCTCGTCCACGACGTGTTCCAGGAACCGGTCGAACATCTTGCCGAGCTTCTTCATCCTCTTGATGTACCCCTGCAGGTCCAGCCAGTCGAGCCATGGGATGGAGTCGCCGATGTTGAGCACGCCGTTGAGCAGGAACAGCTCGTCGAGCATCCACTTGAACTCCTCCGGCGTCATCACCGATCCCCCCGCCTCCTTGTCCAGGTACTTCTTGCCCAGCACCATGCGCGTGATCACGTTCAGGCTCACCGTCGACAGGTAGTCCTTGAGCATCACGACGCCGCCGGCCGCGCCGTGCAGGTCGCGCAGCAGCGCGCGCACCTCCTCGCCGCGGATGTACTCGTACGACTCGAGCCGCTTGGCGCTGAAGAGCTCGGTGAGGCACATCTTGCGCGCCTGGCGCCAGTACGCGCCGTACGGTGACCACGTGATGTCGCTGTAGTTGTAGGTGGTGTACTTGCCGGCGGCTGTCTTGGGCCGGTCGGTGAACACCACGTCGTGGGTCTTGAGGAAGAATTTGGCCATCTCGACCGACGAACCGACGACGACGGGGAACGACCCGAACTTGAGCGACATGATCGGGCCGTACCGCCTGGAGAGCTCGTGGATGGAGCGGTGCGGGAGCGTGCCCACCAGGTTGAGGTTGCCGATGACCGGCCACGGCTTCGGCCCCGGCGGGAGGTTGTACACGCGGCGGCTACGGCCCAACACCGCTTTCAGGAACAGCACGGTGGCGAGCACGACGCCGACGAAGGACGCCCATGGCGGCAGCATCAGCTCCATCGGTGACTGGTAGCTAGCTAGTAGGTTGCTGCAATTCAGTTACCGGCTTGTAGGCTGAGCTGCTTGGACGGTGGTGGACAACCAGAGCTCGAGCCAGCTACTTATAGAAGACGATGAGCTCGGAGGTGTCACCATGGCGGTAGTAGAGCGCGCGCGCGAGCGTGTGCGGAAGTTGAGGTGTCACATGGTTGGGAAAGGACGAGGAAATCGATCCAAAGACGATTCTCACAATGTCTGGAAAGAAAACTTGACCGCGAAATGGCCAAGGCGTCCACTTGCGCGTCTTGCCGTTTTGGAGAAAAACGTGGAGAGAGACCATGGAACCACCGCTGCTCAGCTAGGCTGCACAAGCACAACGCTCTGCTGCACATGTGAAGTTGCAGGTATCCCTATTCGGAAAAAAAAAGAACGTGAAGAAGGTGCAAATAGATATTCTGACTCTGACACAGATCGCTGATCATAGTACACACCGTCCGTTTTCACGACAGCCAAGTTACTGTTTTTACTCTCTTATTATAAATCTGGTTGATCAAATCATCAACCATTTCGGATTTCCATTTCAGCGGTTATGGCAGCGTCGAAACTGGAATTCGGCAATAATAAAAGGGGTAGCGCACGAGACCTAAAAGTGAATGGATACGAAAGACAAAGATTTAGACAGGTTCAGACCCTCTCAATGAGAGGTAATACCCTACTCCTGTTTGGGGATTGTATCCGTCGGGTGTTTATTGATCTGACGACCAAATTATGAATATCTCTATGATCATATTATGATCATCATGTCGTCCTCCCCTAGGGGGCTCCCTGCCCACCTTATATAGGTTGGGGGCAGGGTTACAAAGAGAAAAATCTAGCCAGATACGACATCAGTTTCCTAATCTATTACATGGTAGTACTCAATCGGGACTCTAAGTCATGCCATGGAACATAAGGCAATATTATGACCGAGTCCTATTCTATTACATAATGTATGGATCCGGTCCACCCCCTATCTCTAGTCGAATATGGAGGCCGTGTGGGTACCCGGTACCCATATTCTCCACAGTAGCCCCTGAGACCTTCGTAGTCGACAAGATAATTTCACCTCAAACCAAATGAATCCATAGCCGAGTGTTTCAATCATCTCTGCCATAGTCTCCCGAGTGCTTTAATCAATCCAATAGAAAGGCTGTGAAGGGCTGAAAAACTGCAATAAAAGATATACCTGGGTGCATCGACTAGATGCACCTAATTAGGTGTAGCCTCCGACTATGTGTTTAGTTGAACAAACTAAGCATATAGTCAAGAACTTTTAATCAACCCACCTATCCGAGTGGTCTTATATAAATAAATGTTTAGTCAAAGCCAAAAGCATCCTGAAAAATCATATAGCACATAACCTCATTAATAAGGCACGATACATAATGACCCCGAGTACTGGCATTACATTGTGCACATGTTGCCAAAACAGTCATGTCCGAGTCTCCTCGATACACACAACTTTACCATCCTCAGAAATATATGGCATTTGTGATATAAAATCCGAGTTAATAAAACTCATAGATTTACCAACTGCCTCAAGAATACAACCAAAATATAATTAGCCTAAGCCATAATATTGGTCTTAATCAGAAAAGCACACCAAGGTGGCAAAATAGCATCGATATAATATAAAATTAATTGCTTTGTAAATAACCAAACAGCTCCTGCAACCTATAGAAAAGTTACTAGGACAGCTATAAAAAACTTTACTGTTTGTCACCTTCCAAATTGCATCGTACCAACTCCTAAAATGTTGTGTAACTGCTGTATGAAAGGATTTTGAAGGCATCGGGCAATAGAGCACGTGCATATTGCCAAGGCAAATTTGCTTAAGTCTCTAAAGACACGTGTCAAGCCACACTTGAAAATACGGGCTGCAGACATATTGGGATCAAGCCCAAAATATGCCTACCGATACCCTTAAAAATGACATGTATAGCACGCCTTTTAATAAGCTCCCGAGGTGACAAATCTCCTAGGTGACGTAGACCGAGCGCATCTCATATAAATAACTTCTGATCCGAGTAGTTATCCATCATGGATGTATCGAAGTAGATTTGATAATTGAATCCCGAATGGCGCAAGAACTCAGCTTGTGACCCTTGTGGGGAATAATATTGGTCCAAACCTTGGGCGTAGGAGATAAGCTCGCGGCCATGAATTCATGTTGCATATATCCAGAATAAGTCCAAATTGAAGGTATGATCCTCGTGCTAAAGCTAGTAAGCCCCTAAGCATATTGCTTGTCCTTCTGTCGCAGTCGAAGTTATCCATTGGTGGCAACTAATGCAGTCGGCATGAAAGCGAGATCACCAATGTGGAGATAAAATTTCCCATCAGAGATAACGAAGATGTCAGTGGTGGAGACGTAGTTACCCATCAACAGCGATGGCGAAATCCACCAACCATGGAGACGAAGAAAACAGTCGGTGATGACAAACGTGACCAACAGTAATGACGACTGACGACAGCAGAGATGGTCGGCTATGAAGATGAAGTTTCTCAACAACGGTGACGGAGAAGCATAGCTGTGGAATCGAGAAGATCAGTCGGCAACAACAGATGAGGCGATTGGCAGTAAAGACGATGACGCCTATCAATGGCGACGCAGTAGGCCAATCTTGAAGGAGAGAATACCAGTCGGCAGCGACCAAGGCAAGTCGGTGTTGAAGATAAAGACGCACGTCAGCAGCGACGACGTAGGCCAGCAATGACGGCGAGACCACCAGTCGGCAACGACGGAGATAGCCGGATGATGAAGACAAAAATGCTAATCAGTTGCGGCGTAATAAGCCACCAATTGTGACAGACGCAACCGGTGGTGATGATGATCTGCAGCAGGAGAAACAACCGGTTGTAGAGACAAAGTTGCCTGTCAATGGTGGCATAATTGATTAGGCCGAAGAGACATGTTAAGATGTTGACGAAGATGGCGATATTGATGACCCAGTCAAATTGTAGTGTAGACGAAGTCTAAACTCGTGTGCATGATGAAGATTGATGCAACGTCTTTTGATTTATGATGATGATAGTAGAACTTGATATCATAGTCGTTGAAGATACTTCCATAGGAGAAGATAGATGTTGATATTGTTGACCAACTTGTCGAATCTGAGTTGATTGGTTGATGACTCTAAGCTCTCTAGACCGAACTTGAGAGACGTGAAGCAATATTCGGGTAGAACTCCAAACTCGACCATGACATATAAATTAAATCTTGAACTTGACATTTGAAAAACTTGGAGTAGACTGAGCATCAACTGAGAGCCAAAGTTATTGGTGAAAATGTTGGAGTTGCTGAAGTAGAAAGCCTGCTCTGGAGTGAAGACGAAGCTGATGATTCCGAAATTGATTTCGTAGAACTTGCTAATTGGTTAATTAATTGCTTCATCTTGTCATAACACCCAGAATTTTGAGTCTTATATTTGTGTAGCCCCCGACTCTATGCTTAGTTGGGAAACAACTAAACATAGAGTCAAGAACTATATCTTGTCATTGAGTAGCCATTGCTTGAGTGAAGATACACATTGAAGATGTCCTGAGTAAAAATCTTGAACATTGGAACACTATTTGTTGTAGTAGATTAACATGGCATCATATTTGGTGGCGCATGCCCACATGTTGAGGCTCTTGGAGACGTCATGATCGGTGAAGCAACATAGCTTGCAAAGTAGAGGCAATAGAATTTGCCGGTGCCGAAGACAATAAATATGAAGTCGCTCCACAATGGTGACAGAATTGCACAGCTGTGATGATGTGGACATGAGTTGATGGCAATAGAGGCAAACCGGTGGCGAAAACAAGGTTCCAACAACAATATTGAAGGCACGTAGTCATAAAGGCAAAACCACCAGTCGACGATGGAAAAACCAGTCGTCAACAGGAGAGGCAGAATGATGGCAAAAACAAAGACGATGAGCGGCGACATAATAGGCCAACTGTGGAGGCGAAGAAACCAGCCGATGGCGGCGAAGGCGAGCCGACGATGAAGACGTAGATGTCTAACAACGATGGTGTGACCAACCAACCATGTAGGCGGAGACACCAGTCAGCAGCGACGAAGGTGGGCCGACGATGAAGACGTAGACGCCCAACAACAGCGGTGTGACCAACCAACCATGTAGGCGGAGACACCAGTCGGCGACGGTGAAGGTGAGCCGACGATGAAGACGTAGACGCCCAACAACGGTAGTGTGACCAACCAACCGTGTAGGCGGAGACACCAGTTGGCGGCGGCGAAAGCAAGCCGACAATGAAGATGTAAGCACCCAACAACGGTGGTGTGACCAACCTACCGGGAAGGCGAAGACACCAGTCAATGGCGGAGGAGACAAGCCGACAATGAAGACGTAGACGCCCAACAACGATGGTGTGACCAACCAACCGTGTAGGCGGAGACACCAGTCAGCGGCGGTGAAGGCAGGCCGACGATGATGTTCTGACTAATCCATTCCCGAAGCGTAGGAGATAAGCTTATAGCCATGGATCCCTACTATGCATATCTGGATTTGGATCCTGCAATATAAATATGTAGGATGAGTAGTATCTGATGTAAATATAGTACTTGAGGAAAATTTAAGCATTTTAAAATATTTATAAGTATGTATTTCTCCTCTTGTTAGTTTTTATTTCCCCGAGTGGATGACTCCTCATGTTTAAACACTCTGCCCGACTAGTCATTGACATGAGTTCGTCATTAATGGAACAAAGTTTCACATATCAGAATTTATTACTCGGGTACTTTTGTAATTGTTTAGAGCAGAAAACAAATTATCTTATTTCTATGCTTTTGATTTCTTCTGAGTAATACTTAGCACCTTGCGTTATACACTCCATCCAACGAGCTCCCGGGTGTTAGGATTCGGCCCAAGGGCAACTATCCATCAACAAACCAAACGGAAAGGATAGGAAAATAGAGTTTCATAACTCGATCGGCACTTTTTTACTCGTATTATTTCACAAGCAATCAAGATAAACATTATAAAAATTATTGCAAAAATATGATATAACATCTTTAGCCCCCGACTCACTGCTCAACGGAGGACCAGTTGATGTAGTGAGGCAGAGAAAAAAAAATATCATATAAAAAAGAAAATTAATGATGACTTAACTTTTTGGTATTTTCACAGGTGATGACAGAGGTGGCTGATCTCGGGACAAGGTCGTCCATCAATGGCGGCGAAGACACCAACCGAGAAAGCAGCGTGGAGACGACCGATGGTGGAGGTGAAGGTTTCCAACAACGTGATAAAGATGCACGGCCATGGAAGCGAAAACACTAGTCGGCAACAGAATCCATGAAGATGAAGAAACCAGTCGGTGATGACGAAGACGATCGACGGTGAAGACGATGTCGCCATCAGCAACGGCGGCGGAGCACACCAACCATGGAGGCGAAAAATCAGTCGGCGACGGCGAAAACAACCGACGGTGAAGACGATGTCGCCATCAGCAACGGCGACAAAGGAAACCATCTGGGGAGGCGAAGAAATCAGTCGGTGATGACGAAGACGACCGACGGTGAAGACGATGTCGCCATCAGCAACGACGGCGAAGCACACCAACCATGGAGGCGAAGAAATCAGTCGGCGATAACGAAGACGACCGACGGTGAAGACGATGTCGCCATCAGCAACGGCGGCGGAGCACACCATCCGTGGAGGCGAAGAAACCAGTCGGCGATGACGAAGACGACCGACGGTGAAGACGATGTCGCCATCAGCAACGGCGGCGAAGCACACCATCCGTGGAGGCGAAGAAACCAGTCGGCGATGACGAAGACGACCGACGGTGAAGACGATGTCGCCATCAGCAACGGCGGCGAAGCACACCATCCGTGGAGATGAAGAAACCAGTCGGCGATGACGAAAATGTAAGCTCATGGTCGATTATCCGCATAGCAACGCCTCGAGTCCACGTCGATGATGATCGTGTCGATGACGTCGGAAACAACGTGTCCGTAATAGCAGTTATTTTCGTGACGATAAAGTCTAACTCTTGGAAGCGAAGAAGCTTGCAGACAAAGGCGACGCTGGCGGCGGCCATATAAATCGAATCTGAAACTTGTCGTGATAGAGTGGTTGTTATCCTCCTTAGCTAGATTGAATCTCCCACGACTGATTTATATCCAATTCAAAGAGCGAGAGCTTGTTGAAGTTGTTGGCGGCGAGGTAGTCAAAGCTCTCAAAGCGAAGATGAAGCTGACGACTCATGAAGGTGATTCCATCGCACTCGTCGATAGGAAACTCGGCGTAACCCCTACCTGGCGCGCCAACTGTCGAAACTGGAATTCGGCAATAATAAAATGGGGTAGCGCACGAGACCTAAAAGTGGATGGATGTGAAAGACAAAGATTTAGACAGGTTCAGGCCCTCTCAATGAGAGATAATACCTTACTCCTGTTTGGGGATTGTATCCGCCGGGTGTTTATTGATCTGACGACCAAATTATGAATATCTATGATCATATTATGATCATCTTGTCGTCCTTTCCTAGGGGGCTCCCTGCCCACCTTATATAGGTTGGGGGGCAGGGTTAAAAAGAGAAAAACCTAGCCAGATACGACATCAATTTCTTAATCTATTACATGGTAGTATTCAATCGGGACTCTAAATCATGCTATGAAGCATAAGACAATATTATGACCGAGTCCTATTCTATTACATAATGTATGGATCTGGTCCACCCTCTATCTCTAATCGAATATGGAGACCGTGTGGATACCCGGTATCTATATTCTTCAAAGACAGTGGCACAAGTATGTACTATGGACAGTGACAGATCTTTTTTGGGTTCTGCCTGCATATACTGTATTATCTCTCTCTAATCAGTGAGCAGACAGAGAGCGGGCGAAACAGGAATACAAGATGTTGATCAGACGCTTACGGGCTTATGGCCACACAGATAGGCATGCCTCACCAATCATCAACCGGTGTCATGGTATGGCAACCGAAATGGAGCCGTGAAAGCTGACAGATCTTGGATCACACTTCCTTTTCTCTCGGTGGACAGAGTGAATCAGACTTCTGCCACTCTCTGCTTTACCTGTGTTATCACACCCCAGATCTATTTTTTAAGTTCACAGCAAAAACAAAGAAAAAAAGAGGTGTATAGTTGAAGCACTAACAATTTGGACGTCACCTGTGATGCTCAACCGCTGAGCTCAGATGACTTCACTGTCATATGAACTTAAATAAGTCACAAAAAACGGGGATCACTGGTTAGTGTAGCAGGTAGCTAGTGTGCCATCCATCAAATCATCAGCTAATTTCCTCACGGAAGAAAAGAAGCAGGGCATCCAGTTTCGCCGCAGTGCAGAGCAACGAGATGGATCATTACTGCATCTTCCCCTGCAAATGCATCGCGATTAGCAGCAAACGACACGGAAGGTTGTCTGAACTAAACTGAGACTCGAGGCTTGACTTTGACCTGCTCGAATTGGATTAAACTAAGAACAGGCAACCCACACATGCTCGACCGCCAGCAACTTGCGTCGTCCACAGCAATGGGTGCTGCAAGAAGTTTCTGCTCGATGTCATGAACTCATAATCTAAGGCAGGTCTTCAGAAAAGAAGTCTTCGGCAAAATGTTCAGATAGAAAAATAATTAAGATCAGCAAATTGCATGGTCTCAATGAAACTGGCACTTGATCAATTAGTAGGATTAGATGTGTGAACTAATATGTCGGGTCGTGTGGACCTGATTGACTTGCATAATGGTCTACCACTGAAATTGCGAGGGGGATTTCTCGGGCATCACTAAGAAATATAGTGACACCTACTACTTGCGAGATACTGGACGAACAGTGGACGTGGACTGACTGTTTGAAACGGTTGACTGACCAGCAATAGACCAACAGTCTCTTCTGGGAATAAACATTCCACTTGTTTCTTTTTTACGTGTCTGCTGCTCGGGCGATAGAGATGCGTCCTTTTTTTTCCAAGAAGAAACATTAGAATTCGGGTGACTCCACCAGGATTAATTAACTACATAATAAGGATGCATACATCATATGATTGAAAAAATATATGGAAGACACGAACATATCACAAACACAGAGTACATCATTTTTAACGCAAGTTCACGTCTTTGGTGGACCAGGAGGTGATTTCACCAGGTCGTCGAGCCTACTCTTCATGTCCACTTCTCTCATCGGTGTTAGTGGGCCGTTTTCCTCGTTGCTTTCTTTTATTAGGGCTGAGTTCGTTTGATTGAGTTTTCAACTCACCTCACTCGTTTTTCGCGCGTACGTTTTTCAAACTG
Source organism: Oryza officinalis (assembly GCA_008326285.1). Taxonomy (NCBI): domain Eukaryota; kingdom Viridiplantae; phylum Streptophyta; class Magnoliopsida; order Poales; family Poaceae; genus Oryza; species Oryza officinalis. The sequence goes on along the minus strand of BDMV01000009.1, from coordinate 25,811,448 downwards.
CTAAACGATGTGTTTTTTTAAAAAGTTTCTATATGAAAGTTGCTTTAAAAATTATATTAATTCATTTTTAAAAAAAATTAGTAAATACTTAATTAATCATGTGCTAATGAGTCATTTCGTTTTTCGTGCGAAAAAAATTTCTTCCTAAACTATACAAACAAACACAACCTTAGGTCTCCCACACACGGTAGCAACGTGAATCTAGACGTAGGAGGGCCATATTCAGAGATGGCGGCAGCTGCAGTGGCGCCTAGACAGCCGGATCTGATGTGCGCCAGTGGCCCCGCTGTGATGGCTTTGACGGCGCGAAAGGATGTAGCTACGGCGGTTGTTCCAGTGACGAGATGGCTTTGGTTGCCTTGGCTAAGGCGGTGAGTGGCTGGGATAGATTTGGCATGAGTAAATTTCATAGTATTTTGGTAAAGTTATCATAAAATACAGGTTTAACATAATGTATTACAAAATCACAGATTTAGCACTAAATTTATCCCAGATTTAAAGTAGAATATCACAAACCTATAATTTTAATAACAAAGTTATCATAAAATTATATGTTTAATATCAATCTAATCACAAAACTTGAACATTTATAACTCAAACATAGTATTAGTGTTAAGGATTTAAACTCCAAAATCTGTATTTTTATGATAATTTTATTATTAAATCTGTAGTTTTGTGATATTTAGCCTTAAATTTATAGTTTTATAATAAATTTATTATTAAATTTGCAGTTTTGTGATACGTCATTTTAAATCTGTAGTTTTGTGATAATTTAGTCAAAGTATGTGTGGTTTTGTGAAATTTACTCTTTTGACATCATTGAGCTAGTTTTGGTGGCTTCTGCTATGACACCGATTGCGTAGTGGTTCAAACCCCTCCTCTTGTGACATCCCTTCAGTTCAAATCGATGCGGTCTATGGTGACAGTTTATCTATGTAAAACTCATCATCTCTTCTTAGTGGTCTATCCGTTGTCGGTATGCGACTGCTCCTTGCCACAACGTCCTCATCACTGATCATCTTGGATCATGTGTAGTTTAGACGTGTGCCTATTGACTTGCTCACAACATTATGTTTGTAAGGTGGTGCTTTTACTGTTAGACTCGTTGTTTTTTTATTTTAATTTTTTTCCTTTTTTTTCATTATAGCTATGATAAGACAAAAACCGAAAGTGGTTTTAATTAGTTATATCGCCTTTTAATGTAATTATTTAAAATTAATAAAACTTTATTTATCTTAAAAAAATATATGGGCTGCCAATAAGTCTATGATCTTACTAATCCTACCTAAAAAATGCATTAGCATGTGATTGTAAGAGCTAGGATTTAATTTTCTTTTTAACAAGAAAAAAAAAGGCAAAGTCATACAACCATAACGGTGTTATCAACAAAGTTACAAAATACAACAATAACCGCCTGGTCCACATGTTGGATTCTCAATAAGTCGATTAAATTCAAGAAAACAGTAAAATTAAAACTTTGACAAAATTTATTTGAATTTTACCGCTTTTCGTCCATAACCAACCAAGCGTTCGGTGAAACTGTCAAGGGGCTATAGCCGATTTGCAATCGCATTATCAACGCCTAGATACCAACTCCAATGCTGCATGAGCATATAACATGGTGTTAGCGCACGAGAGACACACTAACCAGTCTATTCTCTCCAGCTCCGGAGAAGACGCAAGCACAGAGCCTCGGATGGACGAGAACTTTGTTCAGCCGCCCACAGTTTCTCTCGACAGATTTTATCATATCAATTTTTTGACCGACCTTGACCAAGTGACCAACGACTAGTCAGTAGACAGTAGTCATCTCGTCGTCGCCGCTTACCGTTGGGTGGCAACACGCGATTGCACTTGATCGCTGCGCGTCGTGTGGGGACTTGTGGTTGGTTGGTGCGTTGCTTGCCTGGGTCGCAAAATGTTCTGTACCTCGGTGGGTGGGCGCCCGGTGGCTGTGAATGGCTGGCTGCTATAGAGTGCTATATCGTGCGGTCCCGCGGAGCCAGGTGCGTGCCGTGCCGCGGGGCCGAATTCACGGATAACCCAGGCTCGCGTACTCCGTTCGCAGGCCTCGTGTGTGGACTTCGCCTTCTCAGTAGTTTGGGCCGAACAACAATCATGTCACGGGCCGTCCTCTAGAATTTTGAACTACTGCACATGAAGGAATAAGTTTAATTATCTCCCACATCTTTTGCCCTTGATCGAATCGCATCCTTTATCCATAAAACTGGGTATAGTGTCTCCTCCAACTTCAAAAACCGGTGCAAATCGATCCTTTCGGTGGTTTCGTAAGCGGTTTCTGTTGGTGTGGCAGGTTGATTGTGTTTGACTCGCTGAGTCCCAAATGATAGGAGGGACCCAAATGATAATGAAATGTGGCAAAACATATGCGCTGGTCCCCACCTGTCAGTTACACTTCTTTTCTCCTTCCCACGCCTCCTTCTCCGCTCTCTCTCCTCACAGGCACCATAGGCGAGACAGGTCGCAGGAAGCGGCTGCCACCAGGGGACGCCGCCGGTAGCGGCGAAGCGACATGCGAAGAAAGTTCGAGAGGGCTGCCATGCTACCTCTCAATGCCGGTCTTCGTCAGCTCCTCCCCAAATCCACAGGTGAATAAATCACCAAATCAATGGTGTCCCATGCCCCTGTCGTTGAGATAATCGAGGATGACGACATTGTCACTGCCACCACCCTCCTCTCGTCCTCCACAAGTGCTCCCATGCACTCGCGGCCACTGTGACCACCACCACAGATTTCCTCGATGCCTTCTTGCCTTCCCCTCCAGAGCCAAAGCGGCGACAGCTCGCGGCGTCAACCATCGTGCTTGATGACACCATCAAGGCCACCCCTCCAAAGCGGCGACCGCCCGTAGCTACTGATTGATCCGCTTCTGTGGTGGTCGATATGCCTCGAACCCCAGTTGTTCACACCGTGCTTGCTCGGCTACCCAAGGAGGAGGTGTTGTCTCGGCGACGTGGGATGCTCGGATGGTGTTAACGCAAAAATTTGGTAAGATTCTTTATTAGCTCCGGTTAAGGGAAGAATATAATTAGCCGATGGAAGCTTATCCAGAAGAGAACAAGTTCAAGAAAGAATTATGAAGACCACGACATGACAGATTAATTTATCTATTAATTAGGCAAGATTTATCTTTAGAAAAATTTGTTTGTGTCCAATAAGGACTTTATGTTTTTCCTTTTATCTTTAGAAAAGTTTATGTCATGTCTAATTAGGACCCTTATCGGCCTATGGGTATAAATATGTACACTCGGGGCCCTTGTAATTTATCTCTCGATCAATACAACTACTCTCGGCGCTTCGCCACCCTCTTTTCCGAGGTTTTTATTTATCACTGATGGAACTTGGCACTTGACGCAAGGCTGCATTGACTTCGATCTCTGCTGGCCCTGGTGAATATATTGGCTAAATTGGTGTTGTTCAAGGCTGTATCGCTTTGACCTCTTGGATTATTCTCCTTCGGTTGATATATTTGTATACCTGATATTTGAAGTATATATTTAATAGCTTGTGTTTAAAGACTCATTGGTTTAGTTGGGACTGTCTTGGTTAGGTTTGATCTTCTGTCTTAGCCGATATATCTCTACAATCACAATGATGCTTTAGATAGATTTGTTATATTCATCACATTAGACAGATTTATCGGCTCATTGAGTATTAGATTATCATATATAATCTTGTGCTGCATCGGTTAGGTTTGACCTACTAGATTGTTGTTGATAATCTAAGTCTTGTTAAGCCGATAGGTTCATGTTAATATTTCATCGGAGGGTTAGCCGTTCTTATCCGATGTGTTAAATTTCTCTTTGATGGCTTTACTATCTTGGTTAAATTTAAGACATGACCATCCTGAAAATCAATCAAAGGCTCGATTATTTAGACCTTATACTTTTTTTCATACTTAGTGCTGCATCAATTGGATTTGACCTACTAAGTCGTGCTTGGAATTGTAAGAACTAGCTTGCTCTTTGATTGCCAATAAGGGTTTCATCGGGGTTTCAGCCGATGAGTTATCTGGATGTTGCATCGGCTTATAAGGATCACATATAAGTTGGTTTTAGCCAATCGTAACAAAAGTTTCACTGATTATTTAATCATTTAGATTTAACGACATCGGATCTTCAGTCGATGTATGCTTTAACCATCGGATCAAAATTTATTCTATCATATCATTATTAGCCGATTGGTTTCTATTATCATCAGTCATTTGCCTTTACATAATTATTTATCCAAGTGTCAGAATTTACATCGAACATTTAGCCGATTGCTCAAATTCCTATCGACATCGGCCAGTATTGCTCCATCGGCTTGTCAGTTGATCAGCTATTTGATCGTCAATTTATATATCTTATCAGTTGCAAGATCAAACTAACTGGCACACCCACATTCCATCAATATTTTAGGACTTGCATTGGAGCTAAGCAGATCTCCCATACCTTCGTGTGTTTTGACATGGTTCGTGTCAACGCAGATTTGGCACTATCGGCTGGACGCGGATTTTTCGTCAACAGATGACAGCGGTGGTGCCGAGCCGAACCTGAGGAGGGCGGCGGTGGCACCATCGTCGGGCCAGATCCAATTATCATCAACGTCTTGCCAAGGAGCGCGCACATGGAGGTGCTACCGGTGGACACACGCAATGCTTGGGCTGGTGGAGATGGCTGCGACGGTGGCGAGCCGGACCCAAGGAGGGCGGCGATGACGATATCGTCAGGCCACCAAGCAGCACGCAGTGGTGGTGCTCGTAGCAACGACGCACGATGTTTGGGCTGGCAGGGATGACAGCGGTGATGGCGAGCCAGACCCAAGGAGGGTCGCTGTGGCGGCATCGTCAGGCCAGATCCAGTCGGCGTTGGCATCCCTCCAAGGAGTGCACGCATGGTGGTGCTCGCAATAGCAATAGGTGGCACCCGAGCACATGACCTCATGGATGTCGCTGGCCATGCCACCCGACTCCCTGGCTCTCACTCGCCACCACCACCGCCTTATCGACCTCTACTGTTGCTGTTGGAAGGTGAGCGAGGAAGAAGAGAGGAGACAGAGGGGGGACGGGTGAGGAAGAAGATACATGAGAGGAGAAAGTGGCTAACATGTGGGTCCTACCTGTGTCAACCACGGTGAACTTGCCACATCAGCAAAAACCTCTTACTAAACTACCAAAGGAGTTTAAATGTACCGGTTTTGAAAATTGGGGGAGGCACTATGCGCAGTTTTGTGGTTGATGGAAGCGATTCGATCAAAGGCAAGATATGAGAGGTGCAAAATAGACTTATTCCGCACATGAATGTCGAGAGTGTCGGGCTCATGCATGTATCGTTGTACCATTTCATGTGGAGGAAAAAGTGTAATTTGGATCCCTCAAATATTGGTCGAGTCTAATTCGTATCCTCAACCGTAAAACTAGGTATATCGACCCCTCCAGCTATTATTATATATCTGTTAACGCCAAAATTTGGTAAAGCCCAAAGTCATCATCGGCCTAGAATCAGTATCGGCTTTAGAGTTCTGGAATCGGCCAATGGGAATTATCACTCGCCAGCAGTCGGATTCCTAGCAGATTCGATTAAGGAAATTAATCAATTAAAAAAAGTTTATCCAGAAGAGGCCGAGTTCAAGGAGGATGTGGCATGACAATTTATCTATTAATTAGGCAAAGTCAGTTAGTTTTCTTTTATTTTTAGGAAAAAATATTTAGAGTCTGATCAGGTTGAGTTAAGCCGATAGGTTCATGCTAATGTTTCATCAGAGGATTAGCCGATCTTATCTGATGTGTTAAATTTCTATTTGATGGTTTCACTGTCTTGATTAAATTTAACACATGACCACCCTGAAAATCAATCAAAGGCATGATTTTTTAGACTTTATGCTTCTTTTCATACTTAGTGCTGCATCAATTGGGTTTGACCTACTAAGTCGTGCTTAGAATCATAAAAACTAACCTGCCTTTGATTGCCAATAAGGGTTTCATCGGGGTTTCAGCCGATGAGTTATCTGGATATTGCATCGGCTTGTAACGATTACATATAAGTTCGTTTTAGCCGATCGCAACAAAGGTTTCACTGATTATCTAATCATTTGGATTTATCGATATTGGATTTTCGGCCGATGTATGCTTTAACCTTTGGATCAACAGTTATTTTATCATATCATTATCAAAATATACATTGGATATATAGTCGATTGCTCAAAACCCTATCGACATCGGTTGGTATCGATGTCGGCTGGAATTACTATATCGGCTTGTTGGCCGATTAGCTATTTGATCGTCAATTTATATATCTTATCAGTTGTAGGATCAAACTGAGGGACACGCTCGCATCTCATCAATATTTTAGGACCTGCACTAGAGCTAAGCAGAACTCCTACGATTTCGTGTGTTTGTCGACATGGTTCGCGTCAACGCAGATTTGACACCATCAGCCGGACACGGATTTTTCATCAACAATATCATAAGGTATTTTAGATTTGTACTAATAAAGTCAATTTTGTTTATGTTTGAACAAGTTTATAAAAAAACATAGCAACATTGACGATACAAAATTAGTTTCACTAGTTCCACCATGAATATATTTTCATAGTATTTTGTTTTGTGTTAGAAATACACATTGGACAAATTATAACATTTTACAATATGAAACATGAGTTATTTAAAAAATATGAAATATGAGTAATTATAATAGCTAGTGCACTTGCATATTATTATTTGCAAAGTCTTTCAAGTTTAACTTTATAAAATCAAAATACTACCATTGTTTTAATAAATGAAGCTAGCTATTGAATTTTGGATATTATGTTTGATCATTCATATTATTAAAAAAACTATGGATTTATTTTATCGTTAAAGACACTGGACTCATATTTTTGCATATTTGCATTAATTTTTTAATAGGATAAATGATTGAATGTTACTCCCTTCGTTTTATATGTTTTATATTATAAGTTGTTTGAATTTTTTTAAGTCAACGTTCTTTAGGTTTAACCAAGTTTATAAAAAAATTAGCAACATCTATGACACCAAACTAGTTTCATTTAACTTAACATTGAATATATTTTGATACAACATTTGTTTTGTATTGAAAATGATACTATATTTTGCTATAAACTTGGTCAAACCTAAAAAAATTGACTAAGAAAAAAGTCAAATGACTTATATTATGAAACAAAGGGAGTATTTCATAAAACTTAACAACGTCGTATGTTTAAAAAGGATGGCATACATCTTATTAAAAAAATAAATTACCCCCTGAATTATCGCGGTTAACTGAATTATACCCCTAAACTCGAATACCAGACATCTACAACCTTAACTATTGGAACCATACAAATTACGCCCCGCCTCCCAGCTCAATCCGGAGTGGTTTTGGTCCTATGTGGCATACGCACGGTAATCCAGTCAGCAATCCTTTAGAAAAATTCAGCGGGGTCCACTTGTCTACCTCTCTCACTATCCTCTCTCTCTACCTCTCACGCTACCGGTCACCATATTAGCAGGAGGGGACGATGCTCGTGTCCCCCTGTTGCCTCGCCGCCCTCCCGTGTGTCAATGGAAGATGAGGCCGCGTCCCATTTTGCCGCCCTCGTCTCGTGCGTCGCCTCTTGCTCCTCTCCTCTCGTGACGAAGACCCGCCGCCACGTGGCTGCGGAAGCCGAAACCGTCGCCGGCACTGCCCCTACTCCTCCCTCCCGCGACAGAGGCGGAGCGAGCTCGGGTGGCCGGCAGTGGAGGCCAACGTTGAGCAAGCTCGGGCGGCTAACGACGGAGGCGGACCGAACTCGAGTGGCTGGCGGCGGAGGCGGGGCGAACTCGGGTGGCCGGCAGTGGAGGCGGACGCGGAGCGAGCTCGGGTGGCCGGTGGTGGAGGCGGACGCGGAGCGAGCTCGGGCCGCCCGCATCATCCTTCCAGATCCACGCTGCCTCCGCCCCCGCTCGACGCCATCCTCAACCCTCCTCCGCCGCCCTCATCTGGCTCTGCCCCTGCTCACCACTGTCGGTGAGTGATGGAGGTGAGGGGAGGGAGAAGAGAGAGAGAGGGGATTGGGGAAAGAGATAGAATAGAGAGAGCTAGAGAGGATGAGAAACTGATAGGTGAGGCCCACCAACTTTTTTAAAAAAATGCTGACTGGACTATCATGTAGGACCAAAACCACCGTGTATTGTGCCGGGGGGGTTATTTGTCCAGTTTGTATAGTTGGGGGTGAAGGATGACTGGTTTTGTGGTTCAGCGGGTAATTCGTACTATCGCGATAGTTCACGGGGTAATTTATACTTTTCCTACTCTTTCTGTTTCATATTATAAGGTGTTTGACTTTTTTTCTTAATCAAATTTCTTTAAGTTTGATTAAGTTTGTAGAAAAATATAGTAATATTTTCAATACAAAACAAACACATTATCAAAATATATTCAATGCTAAATTTAATGGAACTAATTTAGTGTTGTAGAGGTTGCTAATTTTTTCTATACACTTGATCAAATCTAAAAATTTTTGACTAAAAAAATCAAAAGACTTATAATATGAAACGAAGGGAGTAAATTATATTGTCGGTAACCTATTTGGGAAGTAACAATAGGACTACTTACTATACACCGACTAAAATAACCCAACACGTGCAACGCTACTTGATTGCGACCATACAGCACGAGCATGTCCATGATAACCGATCAAACCTCCTAGCTATCATGTAATGCCACGATGCAACGGATAAAAACGACAGTACGTATATTTTCTCATCTAAAAACTACACATGTGTTTAGTTTTTTAACCGAGTTAGTTCACTACTACATCAGTACCAGCTCACATTTTATATTCACAAATCACGTACAAATGGCCAGCTCTCTTTAATTTGCGCCCAACGTGCAGCTGGACCATTTTAAGTGACTTAATTAACAAGATCACTTAAAACCAGCATTACCGGCAACCATGGAGCTACCACCATGGCCCTCATTGTCGGTCATTGTGCTCGCCGCCGTCGTCTTCCTCGCCTCCATTCTCCGCCATGGCCGACGCGCGTATAGGCTCCCGCCAGGGCCTAAGCCGTGGCCGATCATCGGCAACCTCAACCTCATGGGTGCGCTGCCATACCGCTCCATCCACAAGCTCTCCAAGCGCTACGGCCCGCTCATGCAGCTCCGGTTCGGGTCCTTCCCCGTCGTCGTCGGCTCGTCGGCGGAGATGGCCAGGTTCTTCCTCAAGTCCCACGACATCGTGTTCACCGACCGGCCGAGAACTGCCGCCGGCAAGCACACCATGTACAACTACACCGACATCCTCTGGTCCCCCTACGGCGCCTACTGGCGGCAGGCGCGCAAGATGTGCGTCACCGAGCTCTTCAGCGCGAGGCGGCTCCAGTCGTACGAGCACATCCGCGACGAGGAGGTGCACGCGCTGCTGCACGACCTGCACGGCGTAGCGGCGGCGCCCGTGCTGCTCAGGGACTACCTGTCCACGGCGACGCTCGGTGTGATCTCGCGCATGGTGCTGGGCAAGAAGTACGTGGGGATTGAGGGAGCTTCTTCCGGCGACGGCGAGGGGACGAGCCCGGCAGCGACGCCGGAGGAGTTTAAGAATATGATGGACGAGCTCTTCCTGCTTAACGGCGTGCTCAACATCGGCGACTTCATCCCATGGCTAGACTGGCTCGACCTGCAGGGGTACAACAAGAGGATGAAGAGTCTAGGCAAGAAGCTGGATCGGTTCCTCGAGCACGTCCTGGAGGAGCACGACAAGGTGCGGCGGCTGCAGGGGAGTAGTTTTGCGGCGAGGGACATGGTCGACGTGCTCCTGCAGCTCGCCAACGACCCTAACCTCGAGATCCAACTCCGACGGGACAATGTCAAGGCACTCGCTCTGGTGATCCTTAGTTCCTTACTCATCAACTACTACCACTTCTTTACTCAGCTGATCGTCCTTTCCATGTCGCACGATGCAAGCTTTTCACTGTGGACTGTGGTGTAGGACCTGATCGCCGGGGGCACAGACACCTCCGCCATCACCGTGGAGTGGGCCATCTCGGAGCTCCTGAGGAAGCCGGAGATCGTCGCCAAGGCGACCAAGGAGCTGGACCGCGTCGTCGGTCGCGGCCGCTTGGTCACCGAGACGGACATCCCCTCCCTCCCCTACGTGGAGGCCATCATGAAGGAGACGATGCGCATGCACCCGGTGGCGCCCCTGCTGGCGCCGCACGTAGCCCGCGAGGACGCCTCCGTCGGCGGCTACGACGTCCCCGCCGGCACGCGGGTGCTCGTCAACGTGTGGAGCATCGGCCGCGACCCGGCGCTGTGGGACTCGCCGGAGGAGTTCTTGCCGGAGAGGTTCATCGGCAGCAAGATCGACGTGAAGGGGCGGGACTTCCAGCTGCTGCCGTTCGGGTCCGGCCGCCGGATGTGCCCCGGACACAGCCTCGGGCTGAAGGTGATAGAGCTGAGCCTCGCCAGCCTGCTGCACGGCTTCGAGTGGAGTCTCCCCGACGGCGTGTCGGCCGGCGAGCTGAGCATGGAGGAGGTCTTCGGCCTGTCCACCCCGAGGAAGATTCCGCTCGAGGCCGTCGCCAAGCCCAAGCTGCCGGCCCACCTCTATACCGGGCCCTGATGTATCTGTATGTCAGTATGTGTGAACTGTAGTCTGCCTTTGTTGGTGCTTGTCCAAGCTGTTATGGAATATTATCTTCTAGGGAGATAAATTTATTTATTGTAGACCAATCCAAACTGAAATAGAGATAAGATTTATCTTATCTTAAAACCTCTCTCTACATATATATATATATATATATATATATATATATATATATATATATATATATATATATATATATATATATATAAGCAAGGTGAAACATTTATGATGGTTTGTACTCGAGATCAAATCTATAATAAAGAAAGACATATGTGTGCATTGTCTACTGTAATGTTTTTGAGGGAAAAGAGAAGGACGCGGGTGTTTTATATTTTCTCACACCTCGACTGCTATGGGAGTGACAGTAAACGGACTGCTATGGGAGTGATAGGGAACGTCGTTCATCGGTTTGTCGTTTCGATCTGTTGTTGGATTAATTTTTAATCACAGATTAATCTACTAGATGTTGTTTTACATGTACTGATCACCTGACGGTGGCGAGATTCTCAGCGCGATGCAAATCGCTGAGATACTGTTGTGTGGCCGCGCACCGCACATTGCGCGTGCAAGCCGACTCGCCGAGCGGCATCCTCGTGCCGCGCAACTCTGCTGATAGCCTGCCGTCTACGAGACTCGCCATCAGTCGGCAGGCTGTTTTCCTCGCTCGCCAGGAAACCAACGTGTGGGGCCTGCACATGTGAGCATGAGGCACCGCATGTTGATGCAAGCCAACGGATCGATTGGCTCAGATAGGCCAACAGACATGCCACGCACGCGAAACAAGGAGATGGGTACGTGCAGTCCTACACACAGCAAAGCTACCAGGAGACAATCATATATTGCTCTCCATCAAGCACGCTAATTGAGGTAATTAGTAAGATTAGTTTCTCAATTAATTTACTAATTCATTGATACATCTGGACATGTATCTATTAAGGTACGAATTTTGTATCGTATTGATTATGTTTTCTCGTTTTTCATCATATTATATGGATTCTTTGCTTACAGTAGACTTGTTCCTGCTGTTGATCTAGTGGTATATTAGTTTTCTGCTTTTGATCTATATGCATCTGCTGTTTTGATGAAAACTGGAGAAACCGTGTGAGAGAAATCACTAAAATTGATGGAAAACCCTAGACGGGAATTGTGTCTAATTTGGCTGGGCCGAATCGGCCAACTCACCCGCCTCCCTCGCATCTTCCTCTCTGTTTCTCTCTTTCTCTGATGACGCCACGTCGGAAACATGGGGACATAGTCTCAATTCGTGTAGTCAAACTTGGAGACATGTCGGCCATCATTCGTCTCCACTGTTGGGCACACCATCGGCCTTGCATTCAATGCCGTCGTGGAAAACTGCCGTCTTGGAGAAAGCCCTAAACCCAAGTCGTCGTTGTCGTTGGAGTTAATGCCGAAGCGAGGCACCGCCGCCCTTGACCTCCATCGACGCTGCCATCAAGCGGTGGTGGGAGGATGATGGATTGTTGGCCGCTTGCTACCGGATTGACCACCGCCGAGATGACATGGCTGGATGCAATTTGGTCACTGTTGTTGGGGCCTCAGTTACCGTCGTTGAGTACGCCTTGCCGCAATCATGAGGATGCGCGGGTCGACGCGGACCTCCGTTGTCACGTCCAAAAATTCATGAACCAGAATTCCAAGCAGAATGTGTATTAAACCACTGTCCAGGACCAGTTAAGATACACAAACAACAAAATTGACATACAGATCCACATCTTACAAAACATCATAAAAGTCTTACAAATACAGAGGAAAAGTAAAGTGAGCTAAAGCTAAAGACTTGATGCTCGCAGCGTAGCGACTTCACTCTATTGGCATCCTTGACAGCAGCGACGAAGCCTACTCCTTCGAGAAACCTCCATCTGAGAAGTACTTCAACTCTGGTGTGGAAGAGACAGAGCAAGACTGAGTACTACCCACTATACTCAGCAAGTCATACCAAGAGAAGGTATGATGCAAGTGATTTCAATGGAGGCTAGGGGTTCTTTAGCATAAAACAAGCATTTAAAAGCAGTAGTTGAAAGTACTAAAACTGTAGAATGTAATTAAACAGTATTAATCATCACTGCCCAACGCTACACCACGTTGCAACGGGCCCAACCAACCACTTGAACTACACTAGTTCCATTAAGTCAAATTATTAATGATGAGACTAATCACGGTGAATCTAGTTGATCACCCATAATCGCGGGCACGACTATTCGAATAGTTTTACTCTGATCAGAGGTGTACATCTGTACCCACAAAACACAGCACCACAACACGTCTCCGTGCGTCGACATGCCACCACGACATACCCAAAAGGAACTGTGACAGGACCCTTCGTATAACCCTTCCCTAACCATCCATACCACGCTGAGGTTTTGCCCCTACCCCTAAAACCAAGGTAGGCAACCTCCTTGTGCGCCACGGTGAATCCGGCAGCCAATCAACCCTTAAAACCGGGGCTGACCTAACTCCATCACACCCATCCTAGTCTCGGTGCCTAGGAAAGGGTCGAGCTATACTACAAGCCTAGCTGTTGCCCACGCTGGCTTGTGGTACACACGGTAATTCTTTCAGGGTTTCCCGTGAACCGGTCCTTAAATTACATGGGCGCGTCAATCAAAACCATGCACCTACAACCTACCATTAAGCATATTTTAGTTGAATTAATACCATGGTGGTACATGTCCATAATCATCATAATTAATCAAGGTCTAAGATATTAGTGAGATTCCCCAAAGTGAGCTAGTTGATCTAAGCATGGCTAAACATCTCCTAAACTAACATCTAGTCATGTTATATCCCAAGTTATCAATGACACAGGGTGAACAAGCTATGTCTGAGTACATAGGAAACCATCCCTCATGACATTATAAAATAATGCAATTTAAATAGAAAAAGAGTTATTTGTAAAATAAGAACAATATGCTCAATGAGGAATACATGACTTGCTTTACTCTGGTGCTATTGGGATTTGGAGATATATGATTATACCTCTTTTTTTTGGCAACATGGAGTTGTGAGGTTCAATAATTTGAGATATTTTTTACCTGGTTTGGTGAAAGATGTAAACTGTTTTCCATGTGGTGGAATGACACTGTTCATATGGTTGCCCCTGGTATGCACATATCTTCTCAATATTATTTGAAACCTGCTGTCTTGCGAGGACATTGGAAAAATGGAGGCAAATCTAGCGGAATAAGCTCGAGGGTAGATGTTGTGAATAGGCATGATTCCCACTGCACTATAGCACCAACAACTTGACTAGGGTGTTGACCCGGTCTTGGTCCTCGAGTGGATCCGGTGCTAAATGGCGACCTTCGGTTGATGACCAATTGTTAGTAGTGTTTGTCTAATAAGTTGCTTTGACAACGAGAGTTGTATGGCTAGTTTAGAGCATGTCCTAGGAGGACATTGGTCAGCTATATTGTTGCCAAGCAATTTATATTTTGCTTAGTTTGGAACTTTGCATTTGATCGATATTTCTCAGATAAATAAAGTTCTTGGTCTTTCCTGTTCTATTCTAAAGCGTATCTTCATGCTGGAATTGATAAAATGCTTTAGTTTAGAAGAACAATTAGTGTATGATCCAAGTAGTTACAACCACTCACACTGTTTGGCATAATTGTAATTCAGACAAATGTTGGATGTGCACTATTGCGTTTTATCGCGCTCTCGTAGTCGGTGACTACAAACTGATTGTATTGGTTGATTGCCCACGGGTTGATGACCATCCCGATCGCACACTAGTGTTTTTCTCCTGTGGACGTGTGCAAGCCATGCAAAGGTTCATCGTGTTGCATGCATTGAGCTCATTGTGTCAACGATGGTTGCACCGACACATTCTACTATTTTTGTGGATATGTCTAAACATAATGGTTTTATCGTGAATATTACCATTGTTGGAGGTATTGATTATCTCTCGATGGCTATGTCCAAGGGACATTAGCAAATGGGCTATGTCCAAGGGACATTAGCAAATGTGGTTTGACAATTCGCTCGTGGATCATACCTAAAAAACATGCTACTTAACTATAAGTGACCCAATTCTAGAGTTTGGTATGAGTAATTGGGGTCAAACTTGGGTATTAGACGAGCTGGAATTTAACACACTCTGCATCACAAAATCTGCTTGGCAGCGCAGGCTGGAGGCCGCGCATTTTGCTACATACTCCTTGTTGAGCGCATCACAATGCGTTTTGCCACCATAAGTTGCCTTCTTAAGCATATGACATGGGATGTCTAAATCACGTCGACCCTGAATCGATGTGAGTTGAATGGCACTTGGTGAGCATTAGTCCATGGAGAGTGCATATGGCTAAAGTATTTGCAAGTCAGTTGCATATACGTTTGGTAGCAATGGTGGTTGTGCAGACTTGTATATCCTAACTTGGAGGTTGAGGATAGCCTTTCGGAGAAAGGAAGAATGCAGTTTTCATGCCACTGTATTGGTATATGTCCAGGCCCATTGCATATAATGGAAAAATCTCTCATATTAAAGTGCGTAATATTTCTCAAATATATCATCACCGTAGCATACATTCGTGGGAGAACACATGTGGTTGAGGTGAAATACCTTAATCTGCTACCACGACATGGGGTTTGTAAATATGCTATTGTAAGACATCTCAGTATTAGGGGAAGAGAAATGTCCATTTTGGAATATATGTAGATTTCTTTGAGTGAACACACCAAATAAACTGAACTTGTGAGTTTAGTTCATACTCCTGGTTGCTTGAGGCATGGAGTTTTTGCCAAACAAAATCATATGAGGAACAATTAGATAATTGTTAAATAGAATAATGCTCCCAATTGTGGTAAATATGGATAGACCCATAAATAATATCGTATCCACATAAGACTTATGACATTTGATCATGTTTTGCGGGGATGCCTGCTAACACAGTCTGTGAGCCTTAGTCAGAGCATAAGAGTTCTCACTTGATGTGAGGATACTCCTCTAATTCTCCGGAAGGAGAACTCATCTTTGGAAGATGACATACCTCATTATGATACTCATCGTGGAGACGACATTCCTAGCAATGCGCGCATATTATGGTGTTGGGAATACAGAACAACCATGCATCAATCGTTTTGGGAAATGAGAAGATCTGGTTAAATGTGTAAGTGGGAATAAATGTGTCAACACTATGTCACCTCTTGCTAATGATTATCTCCGAGAGAACCGAATCCGGAACAAAGTCCATGGCATAAGCGTGTGGCGCTCAAATCGGGTCAAATAAAAATACAGTTGAGGCTGAACCGAATCGTCAATTGAAAGTCGTGAACATTGTTCAGACTTTAATGGGTCATTATTGAAATAATGAGGTGTTGATGTGCGATGGTTCAAATAGGTCCTTGACGTGACCTATCCCACATGAGTTTAATGTTCCGCTAAATAAAGGTATTAGCAAAATGACATAAAATTAAATATGAATTAAAGGATTTGAGAAATCCATAAGAAAATCTTGAATAGACTCGGTATTGAAATTGCAGCATGTAAATCTCATACCAATAAGTATTTTGGTAAGAGTATCATCCCCCGTCGAGAGAAAATCTCATTGATGGAATTTTCTTTAAGAGGGAGACCTCATTGATAAAATTTTCTCTGAGACACAAAATAATAGGCGCTAATAGACGCGTTGGTTTACAACACAAGCTTGCTTCATGTGCCGCGTAGGGCCGAATAGTGACGTCTACCAAAATGATATTTTCGATCGAGTAGGAAACATATATGTAGTAGTATATCGTTAGTATGCAAAATTTACCTGGCCCATATGTAGTATGTCCACCAGTTTATTCCTATGGCCCATATGTAAATTGGCCTGGGGCTAGTTCGAGTAGGCCGCCTCAGCTAGGGCCCGAGATCCAATTTTATGTGGGCCGAGTTTGATCGCTACCCACCCAAATTAGGATAGGCTTAATCCTCTTATCTCCAACCAGGCTGAACCAGCCCATGCAGTGGTCGGCCATTCATACCAATTCTTTCCATGATGCTACCATTGGTAGCGTTTCGGCTTTAGCACTTGGGCCTCGTTCTGCAGAAAGGCCTTGATCGGTAGCAATGGCTGCTGCAGCAAAATTTTTTTATTTTTTATTTTATTTATTAAAAGATTTACAAAATTAATTTTTTTTTTGAAAATTTGCAAATCTGCCCATCGCCCTCTGGGAAGGTGTTTTTTAAAAAATCATCCTTCAGAGGGCGATTTATATGACGTGGCAGACGTCCGTTGGCCGAGGGGCAACGACCGTCCAACGGGAACACAAAATTTGAAGGCGACCCCCTTGCCGCCCTCCCAGAGGGCAATTTTCCCCTATGGGGGAGGGGGGCGCCTGCATAGGGAGGCGAGGGCGGCCTAGTTTTTTTGTAGACGGCCCCCTTGCCGCCCTCTGGGAGGGCGTTTTTCCCCTGTGGGGTGCCGCCTGCAAAAGCGAGGGCGGCCTGGTTTTTTGCAGACGGCCCCCTTGCCGCCCTCTGGGAGGGCGTTTTTCCCCTGTGGGGGGCCGCCTGCAAAAGCGAGGGCGGCCTAGCTTTTTTGCAGGCGGCCCCCTTGCCGCCTTCGGGAAGGGCGATTTTTCACTAAATTTATTTTAAAAAATTAAGTAACCGTTTTGAGTACGAACAAAATGGTAAAAAAATTTTAAAATGTAAACAATTGATTGTTAACTCGGATCAGAGCCTAAGGTGGGGTTTTTTCATCGAAATATTAAATTGTTTGTTAAAAAAATTAGGTAAATCATCGTTCTGAGAAGGAACAAAACAGGAAGATTTTTGTAAAATTGGAAGGATTTATTTTTCAGTCAGATTGGAGCCCGAGGAGAAGGTTTTTTATATGAAAATATTGAACTCTACGTTCGAAAAATTAGGTAAATCATCGTTTTGAACCGAACTAAATGGAAACAATTTTTTAAAATTTTAACGATTTATTTTTCAATTCGGGTTGGAGCCCGAGGAGAGGTTTTTTATAACGATGTATTCCTTTTGTCGCGTATGTTCAATTATGTAATCATGTACACAATAGAAGGTACAAGTTAAGAAAATATAAGCACGTACTTATAAGAGCGTAAAAGGAACATTGCAAATCGAAACGATACAATCTCATTAATTTATATTGCGTGACGTATAGAACAAGACACCGTCATAATTAAACATTATTATCATAAGATAGTTAAGAAGTATCATGGATACACGATACAATTTTGTGGGTCCCGACGAATCGAGCCTAAGCTTATCTACCGACCCCTTCTACGTCGTTCAACGTGTACTGCATTTTCGTGCTCCTTCAATCGCTGGTACTCTACTTGTGTTTCAGGCTCTGTTATCTTTTGGCCATGATATGTTGGATTGACATTGTCGATCCACAAAGTGAATCCACACCTCCTTGGATGGCCCTGAAAAATAAACGTAGTTAGTAAGTTAGGGTAGTAATATTATGCAGATAGTAGGGAAATTGGAGAAATGTAAGACATACAACAAAGTTGTTGTCTACGTTGGGACAGACAAAATATCTCCTACCAAATGTTTGTTCTGCAAAGGAGGTAGCCACCTGGCATCAACATCTACAACCACACTTTGGACGTTCCGACCATTTAGGTAAACCTAATGGATTGTTCCTCTAGTCTAAGCATGCAATTTGTACCCGATGTTCGTACTCCATCCATGCCTGAATGAATTTGTGTGGTTGTCTCAGATTGCGTTATCGTTTGATTGATGGAAGTAACTCTGACTGTATCGATCCACTGTACTAATTGGCATTTCCTTACATCCTCCTGTTTGTACAATTTTGTAAGAATAGGTTAGTGCAGGAAAGTAGCGATTAGTGGTATCGAAAAAGATGATACTTACAACAAAATCGTCATTGACAATGTTAGGACACACGAAGCATCTTTGTCCTCGAGTTCGTTGTCTTACGGACCTTATTACCTGACAACGATCACCACAACGACACTTAGGACATTCCCGCCATGTGGGGAGTCCCTAGGGATTTACCTGCCATTCTAAAGCTTCTCCAGCAATTCGGCGTTCATGCTCATCCTTACACCTAAGTTACTCCGATCTTGTTTCACTACATGAATATCCACGTGTTCCATCGTTTTGTGGGTTTTCCGTATCTACCCACTCAATAAAGTTGCACACCATATGATATGTCTGCGTAAGATGTTATGATAGTGCAGAAAAGCGGTTTATGTATTGATTATAGTTATTTCAACTTGGAACAAATGAATCATACCTGATCAGTGTTTGGGCATTGGAAGAATCTCCTGCCCCGAGTTTGTACTATGAGGGATGATTTAAGTATACATCGATCCCCACAAGCGCACAACGGACGGTCACACCATGGGAGAAACCAACCGGCAAGAGGATCGCTTCGCCAATCAAGACGCTCAATAAATGGAGCTTCCATTCTCTCTAGATTCATGGGATTTTGAAAGATGATATGACAAGCTTGTATTCGGCTTGTCTATTTTATAGTGGAGCAACCAGTGCTAGACCAGGACTTAATGAGAGCCAATTTTCTTCACTGTATGTGACAACACGAGCACGCATGAGCGGGGATTACTTTATCTTACAAAGCAGCGCCGAAAGTTGATCATGACAAGTCGAACTGACAGTGTGTCCATGCACTGTGGTTTACTGTGCGAACCAAATAGTTGGCGTAGGGTTCCTGCAGCGTTGCGACAACATGAGCACGCGTGAGCAGGAATTACTTTACCTAACAAAGTTGCGGGGAAAGTTCATATTGACAGCCTGAGCTAGCGTTGTGTCTGGTTACTGTGGTATACTATGCGATGTAATGGACATGATCCTCATGCGCCGAAAGTTTGTTGTCGCATGCATAAGTAGTTGTAGCAGCGTACGGACGACGGTAGGCCTATATACTAATGGGTAGGGACAATGAGACTGTAGCAGTAATGTAAAAGTAGTACTAGTCCACAAAAATATAAACCACAAGAACTGTATGTACAAACACTCAAGAGGTGGAGCACTACTGCCGAGGCCTCTTGCTCCTGTCCCTCCTACCCTGAGCCCTAATGTGTCCCTGGGAGTACGTCAGACGGTCCGGTGGTACGGCACAACCTGCCCATCCCTCTGGTACTGGTGTGTCTGGTGGCTGCTCCTGGGTCTGCGGTGGTGGAGCTCCGCCAAGCTGTGACGAGCCAAGTATCTCCTGGTGTGTCGCGCCCTCCAAGTCATCATCGTAGAAATGGTCGCTAGGACTAGCACCGCCGGTGTGTGAAGAAGAGGCTCCTGCACCAAAGATCCCTGCTTGAAACCCTGTGGGAGAAAAGACATAAGGTTCATCGAGATAAAAAATACTTGTATCAACGAGTACAACTAACATGAGTAACGAATCATGTATGCTCACCTAGAGGGACACGCGGCTGCATGTCTGGACGAGGGATCGACGCTCTATGGGATGAAGTGCTAGCTCCGGCAAAGGCGTGGGAAGGCAGAGGGGGACCTGCGAGCCATGCATTTTGTTGTGACGTGGTCATGTTACCGATAATAAATTAGATATTATGAAATTAATCTCTGCACGGAGCAATACCGTGGGAAGCTGCTGCTGTAGGTCATGCAACTCCGGCCCTAGGGGCGCGTGGACATGGTGGTGCTAGACCAACTGGAGGTACCGCGTCTACGACATTGTGACAAGAGAAGAAGCGCATGACAGCGCTCATCTTCGACTGCATCCAGTCGAACGTCAGCCTCTACTCAGCATCACTTAATTATAACCCAGCGTCCAACCTGACTAGCATCGAGTTAATATCGGCATTGACAGGTCGTGCGGCGTCGGCCTATTCAGGACATATGTAAGTATGTCAGTATCAATTGGAGAAAAAATGAAAAGAAGTGAGCCGAAGTTCGACGTACCCCCATGAAGTACTCTCGGTCACGGTGCATGGGGTACACGTCTGTGACAGTGGCAACGTGCGGCTGTGCAGCGGCTGGAGTGTACGTCACACGGGCATGAGTGCGAGGTAAGTACCAGCGGAGGTAGTCACAGTAGTTGTCCTCTGTGTGTGGCCAGAGCTCATCGATCACCTCCTCCGGTGCTAACAGCCAGTCGTCCACGAAGTACTGTACATGTGGTGCCCACAGTGTGCCGGCTAGCTGTCCCTAGTGAGTCAACCTGTGAAGAGCACAAATTTAGATAGCTCGATGAATGCAGTAACATCATATTTGTAATATGGACACATTGTACTCACGAGTGGTCTCCAGGGAGGACGGTAGGTGTCATGTCTCCGGCGAAAACCTGCCTCAGGCCAAACTGCCGCATCACACGCTGCGGGCAGTGAGGCTCGACGAAGATGTCGAACACCATCGGCAAAGTCGTGAGCCAGTACGCCGTGTCACGTGTGCAGAGGGATGAAAGTCCTAGCGGTGCTCTCGTTGCCACCGCCTGCTCCGTGTATGGTTCCCAGACGACGTCGTTGGGCTGGAGACGGTCGAACTTGAACATGAAGTCTGAGTAACCCCGTCTGACCTGCACGTGGAAGTAACGACGCTGCGACATACAAATATGGTACACATATAATTGATTGTTACGAACGAACGTTAAAGAAAATGGACGGTGCAATGTACAAAGTTTGTACTCACCCCACGTCGACACCAGTACGTCCCCATCATGGGGCCATTCTCTGGCCACTCTGCGCTGAGTCCTATCCCGTACGGTGAGTGGTCCACCACAGGCCGTCCTATGGCAAACCTCTCAACTGCCCAAAGCTGAACGAGCAGAGGGCAATCAGCGAAGATCTCTCCCGCATCGATCTTCGTGCACGCCTCACAGAGGGCATGGTAGGTGGCCGCTAGCACTGCAGATCCCCAGCTCCACCTAGGCACGTTGCCTAGCTCAGCATCCGCGATGCCCCATGCATAGTGGATCAAACCCTTGTCGACAGCGTGGCCTGTAGTACTGGTGAACATTACCCATCCGAACAGCCAGAGCAGCTACGCCTCTAGAGCGCGTCGGATTGAGTACTCATCGGCGTCCGGGTGGAGCTGGTCAGCCTACAGCAATTAACCAAATATTAGTAAAAATGATTATATTGGTTCAAAAAACCATAAACCCGTTCAAGCATTAAACTTACGGTGAACTGAAGCAACCAAGCCTTGCTCGGCCCCGTGGTAGTGTATGGGTGTAGGCCAGTGGGCGGCGGTACACCGGGAAGGCGCATCACGTGCTTGAAACGCTCCGTGAGATCCTCCTTCCATCCACCAACACCGTCTACATGACCAACTGCGTCTCCTGCGAGAGGTAGACCGAGATGGTACAACATGTCCTGCAGTGTCGGAGCCATCTCCCCACAGGGAAGATGGAACGTGTGCGTCTTGGGCCTCCAGCGATTTGCCAGAGCGGCAAGGAGTAACCGGTCTGCATCCCAGCGCTTCGTTGGGTCTCTCTCATCCATCCTAGCCTCAACAAGCCTACACAGCAGTAGGAGGCCTGCCTCACGCAACCTACGTAATGTAAACCTCACACATTAGTACCAATAAAGTATTACTGCAGTCAAATGTGTTGATTTAAAATTTGAACGAGGCATACCAGGGAACGTGTCACGGGTCGACACGCAACAACTGGCGTGAAGTACGTGGGCGGAAGGTGCCAAGCTATGCACCCTGCACTGCTGACAAGTACGAGCGGTGGTTCTTGTCGATGCCACGGCTGAAGAGCTCAGGTGTGTCATCCGTCATACATGCATGCCAAATAATGATTAGAAAAACAGTAAATATTACTTAAACATAGTTAGGAACAGTAGAAACAAATATTACTTCAGCACAATGATACAGAGATTACAACAACATTACAGTGCTACATCAAATTGTTTGCAACTCTAGCATACAATACCAAAAAGTTTGCAATACAATACCGGTGTAAAATACCAAGTTCTTTAAGGTTCACGAACAATAGATTTACAACAAGATTCATTGAAATTACATGATACGAATACTTAGTGCGACGACTCATTATGATAAATTATTGGTCTACTTTATGGTTTCCAGACAATATTACACCATCGCATCCCCTGCCACACGAGGATGCCTGGGACGTGCTTGCCTGGTTGTTGTTCCTTCCCCAGGTGGTCGGCTTCCATCACCTGCCACTCCAGATGGACCGACATCCACGACGTTCGGACCTTTCGCATTCTTCGGGCATTTCTTGTAAGTGTGGTCGCGTTGATCACACTTGCTACAACGTATAGTCCTACCACCAGCTTCGGCCTCGTCCATGTCATTTCTGATGCGTCTTGTCTGACGCAGGCCCTTTTTCACCCTTAGCTTGGATGGATCCGGAATGTAAAAAACTTGGGGCCTTGGAGTTGTGTAAGATCCTGAGATCCTGAACTCATATATCTCCTCACTCCATGTATGAAAGATTGCTTCTTTCCTAAAATAATGTGACACGTACACATTGGGAAGTATGCCACAATGACCGGCTGCGGTAAGTACGTGAGAGTAAGGCAGGTGTCTGTCACGCCCCAAAACTAGCCCCGACGAAGGCCAGATTAAGGCGATCCAAATTAACCTGTATGCCTGTACTAGTCCTAGGAAATAGCGCTGGTACAATAGGAAGAGTGAATATCACAACAACAGCGGTCTCTTTATTAAGAGTAGAATTACAACCAAGGTTGGAACTGCGGACAGAACCCGAGTTTGCAACGACATTACAAAAAGGCGGAAGCGGAAAAAGGCGGAGACTGGCCCTAAGCCACAAGCAAAGCCTTGGGAAAAGGCCGAAACCCTACTACTGCTCGTAGCTTGCTTGATCCTGGAAGAACTCCTCGTCAGCAGGGTCCACTTCTTCGTCTTCGAGAGCTGGGGGGGTTTGATTATATAGAGCAAGGGTGAGTACGGGAGTACTCAGCAAGTCAAGGGAATTTAGTGTTTGAATGCAAGCTTCAAAGGAGAGCCAGTTATTTTTCACATTCGATTTTAGTTTAAGAAGTTCTGAAACAACTAAGTGAGTGCTTCTCAACGGCACGGATGAGAAAGTGCGTCTCATCCGGCCGGAGCAGTGAAATTGTATTGATTGGTTCTCGTCGGCACGAAAGGCTCCCTGCCAATGGTTCACCGACACCGGCTGCACCAACAGCCACAAGTCAACACGTCGGAACGAGAGGCTCCCTGCCAATCGTTCACCGACACCGGCTGCTCCAACAGCCTCAAACCAAGCACAGAAGGGAAAAATTCTCACACCAACAGCAGTTCACAGAGTAGTTTACAAAACTACGCTAAGGAATCACGTCACATCCACCCATGACAGTGGGCACGGCTGTTCGAACAGTTATTAACCTCTGCAGAGGGGGTACACTTTACCCACACGACGTTACTAACCCCGAGCCACCCAGCCCGTGACTCTCAGCCACGTCTGGCGACCTTGAGGCTTTCACGACAAGGCATTTCGAAAGCCGACTCAGGGTCATCTTATGCCAACGGGAGGGGTCCCACGGACCAACACCAGATTAGGTCCCAGACCATACTGTGCCAGGAAGCCTAGGGGTCCTCCCCGACACCACCCCGGCGAATCCACTTGTCCCTTGGCATCAAGATTTCCCTGGCCTAGCTAGTTACTCGGCCAGGGGTGTCCCATATCACCCATGTGGTCGTACTTGACATATGCTCGGATGTAATTCCCAAGGAATCGGTCCTTAGAGCGAGAACGGGCAGACTGTACCTCCAGTACGTCTCCCGCACCGTGAGTTTTAGAAACTCAATTTTATTTTCAAGGCACCGACCCAAACGTCGGGTTTTCCAAGCATTTTGCAAACTCAAGTTTGACCCAAGCGATCATTTTAAATTTTGAGGGGAGTCTCGATATTCGTACGCGAGGTGCGAATACTGAGGTCTCACCTGAGGGGTGATAAGGGTGTTAGGGTATTCAACATTCAAGGAGGCTAAATGCAGCAAGTGGGTAGGGCCTGACGGTTATATTGCAAACCGAGGCCAAGTGTCAAGTGTAACCTCAAGAATGCATAGTTTGCGGAAACAAAATACTTAATTTTAAATTATAGGTTCAATTGATCAAAGGTGACTTGCCTTGCTCGAGATCTTGAGCTTCTTCCTCGAAATCCGTGCACCGCGGGTCTTCGGGCTCCAAAACTACACGCGAAATGAGACAACTCAACAAAACGATAAAAATAAGGCCTATTAATGACCACTAAGTGTGCCTTTGGATAGATCTCGATTTTTGAGGAATTTTGGATGTGGAACGGAGTCAATCGAACGAACGGTCGGGAAGATATGAATTTCCGAAGATTAAATGATTTTCTGTCTAAAGGAAAAAGGAATTATTAATTCCCTGGAAAAAGAAAAAGAGAAGAGGGACGAGAATTGGACTTTTATTGGAAAGGATTCGGCCCAAGGCCGATTCGGACGCGGCCGAGTCAAATGGACCGGCACGCGGGAAGGGGCCCAAGGCCGATCGGGTGCGGCTGAAATAGTGGGCCGACGGCCCGAAAGGATCGGCCCACGGCTGATCGGCGCACGAGGGGGAGGCCGGTGGGCCGAGCGGCCGATGGGCCGATGCCGATGGCGCGCGGAGCTAAGTGGCGCATGGCCTGGTCCGGGAGGGAGGCCGACCAGGCCGGCGAGGGAGGAAGGCCGAGCGAGCCAAGGGGGAGCGAGGCCATGCGGACCAAGAAGGAAAGGGGGCCGATGAGCCAGGGCAGGCTGCGGCCTATGTGGGCGGCCGGATTGGTGAATCGTGTCCATCGCGCGGGCGCTAGGGCCTGACCCACCGGTCGGCGGCTCGGTCTACGCAAGCTGAGCGCATGGAGGGGCGAGGCCGTCGGCGCTCGCGTGCCACCTACGTGGCGGCCACGGAAGCCGGCGGGAGGAGGGAGTACGCCGGCTGGCGCTCGCGTGGCGCTTACGTGGCTGCCACGGAGGCCGGCCGGGCGGAAGAGGGAAAAGGGGGCGCCGGGACGACGGCGGCGACGGTGGAGGGGCTCGGGCGGCGCGGTGCGAGCCCGGAGAAGGGAAGGAGACGCCGGAGCAAAGAGGGGAGAGAGAGAGAGCGAGCCGGCGGCTCGGATTTGGCGGATTTGGCGGAGCGACGGCGGCTGGTGACGACGCGAGACGGCGGCACGGGGGAGGAGCGAAGGAGAGGAGCGGCGGCCATTGCGGCGCTCGGAGGGGACTCTACACGGCTAACTAGCGGCCTAGGGGAGAGGAGGCTACGGAGAGGGAAGGAGAGGGGAAAAGATTACCGCGGCGAGGAGGCGGCTGCCGGGAAGGAAGACGACGGCGCGGGGGCGGCGGTGCGGCACGGCTCCGCGCCGAGGGAGAGGGGAAGGAGGGCGCCGGGGTGCTCCTCGGCGTCCTCAGCAGCGGTGGCGGTCGGCGAGGCGGCGGCGGCAGTGGGGAGGAGAGGAGCTCTGGAGGAGGCGGCAATGGCGGTCGGGCGGAGGGGGATTTTAAAGGAGGGGAAGGAAGTCGGTTTGGGGGGGGGGCAGAGGTCGGTTCGTGGAGGCGGTTCGCGCGGAGAGGGGACCAGTGCACGGGGTGCGGCCGAGCAGCGGCAAGCGGAAGGGGGGACCTGCGGCGGTCGGGGAAAAAGGGGAGAGGAGGAGAGAAAGGAGGTGGCCCGCTTGCCAAAACGGGCAAGGGCACGCGGGGAGAGAGGGAGGAGCGCGCAGGAGGGCGCTGCTCTCCCTCCTTCGCAGCGCGCGGGCGCGCGAGCGGTGGGGCCGACGGCCGACGCCTGCGCTTGTCGCGGCGCGGGGGCAAAGGCGCAGAGGGGGGCCCGGGTGACGGCGGCGGCGGGCGTGGCGGTCGGCCACGCCGCTCGGAAGCGGGACTGCGGCGCGGAGGAACGGAGTCCCGGCGGAACGGGACGGGGTGCCGGCGGGAGAGAGAGAGAGAGAGAGAGAGAGAAAAGAGCGAACGGACGAGGGAGAAGGAGAGCACCTGCTCTCCTCGGCACGTGCGGCGCATGTGACCGGGGATGCAGGCCGGGGCGAACCGGGCCGAGCCGCGCGGCCCAGGAGGAGTAAGGGGGGGCGCGAGCCGAGGCAGGCCGAGGGGGAGGACTGGGCCCGGAGACGGCCCGAGGGAGGAAGGAGGCCGGGCGGCCAGAGGAAGGGACTTGGGCCGAGAGGGAATCGGCCCGAGTAAGGAGGGAGGAAAAGTAGACTTTTCCTGAGAGAGAGAGAGAAGGAGTTTTAGGGTTCGGATTTGAAATCCGGCTTCGCGGTTTTCTCCAGGATTGAGGCGAGAGGGAAACATGGGACCTTGGCACACAACAAGACTCAACCAAAGGACAAACTTTCGTAAATAGAGTTTTTAGCAATTAGGTTTTCCCGCTAACGATGCGACATAACGGGCGTTACAAACCAACCCCCCTAACAAGAATCTCGTCCCCGAGATTCCGCACCTAAGGGAGCAGCTCCAGGAACTCGGCACGGAGAAGATCTTCGCGTTCCCAAGTCGCTTCATCCTCTGAGTGGTTGCTCCACTGCACCTTGTAGAACTTGACGGTCTTTCTTCGAGTGTGACGTTCAGCCTCTTCAAGAACTCTGATCGGTCTCTCTTTATAGGTTAGGTTCTTCTCCAGTTCAATACTTCCCAAGGGAACCTGTTCCTCTGGAACCCGAAGACATTTCTTCAACTGGGACACATGGAACACATTGTGCACGTCTGTCAGTCCTTCTAGTAGTTCAAGCTGGTAAGCAACTTCGCCGCGTCTGGCGGTGATGAGGTAGGGGCCGATATAGCGAGGAGCTAACTTGCCGGACATCCCAAACCTCTACTGCAAACTCGAGATCACGTCTCCGATTATCTGCATAACTTTTCTGTCGAGTCTGAGCTGTCTTCAAAGGGTCTCGAATCAGCTTGACTTGCTTTTCAGCTTCCCTCAGTACATCAGGTCCAAACACTTGTGCTTCGCCTACCTCATTCCAACACAACGGAGTGCGACACTTTCGTCCAAACAAGGCTTCATTTGGGGACATCTGGATACTAGATTGGTAACTGTTGTTGTATGAGAACTCAGCGTAGGGGAGACAGTGATCCCATGTGCCCTCGAAGTCCAAGGCACATGCTCGAAGCATGTCCTCCAAGATCTGGTTAACTCGTTCTGTCTGGCCATCTGTCTGTGGGTGGTAGGCTGTACTGAAGTTTAAGTTGGTACCCATTGCCTCGTGTAACTGTTGCCAGAACCGTGAGGTAAACTGAGTGCCTCGATCCGACACAATCTTCTTTGGACAACCGTATCGGCAAACCACGTGGGTCATGTACAGGTCTGCCAACTTTTTCCCATCGTAGGTGGTTTTCACTGGTACAAAGCGAGCTGCCTTGGTTAGGCGGTCCACGATTACCCAGATGGAGTCATACCCGCTAGGGGTCCTTGGTAAACCAGTAATGAAATCCATACCGATCTCTTCCCATTTCCACTCAGGAATTCGGAGGGGTTGTAACAGGCCGGCGGGTTTCTGATGTTCGGCCTTTACTCTTTGACAGATGTCACATAAGGCTACATATTCGGCAACATCTCGCTTCATTCCAACCCACCAGAAGTATTCCTTGATGTCTTGGTACATTTTGGTACTTCCAGGATGGATGGAGTAAGCAGACTCATGAGCTTCTCTCAGAATGAGGTCCTTTAATTCCCTTTTGGCCGGCACGCAGATGCGGGATCCGAACCAAACAGTACCCTGGTCGTCGATGGTAAAACCTTTGAGTCTTTTCTCATGGATCTTATCCTTCATTTCTTTTATATCCACGTCTTCTCGTTGCGCTTCTCGAATTTGGGCTTCTAGGGTAGGTTGCACTGTGAGACTGGCAAGGTTTCCGGTAGGGACCATGGTCAATTTCAACTTCTCGAATTCGCGACACAGGTCTTCTTGGGTCGGCCACACTAGGGCGGTAGTACAGTAGGTCTTGCGACTTAACGCGTCGGCGACCACATTTGCTTTTCCAGGATGGTAATGTATACCGAGATTATAATCCTTGATTAGTTCCAACCATCTTCTCTGTCTCATGTTCAGTTCGCTCTGGGTAAAGATGTATTTGAGGCTTTTGTGGTCGGTGTAAATCTCACATCTGTTTCCAATCAGGTAATGACGCCATATCTTCAGGGCATGAATCACGGCTGCCAATTCCAGGTCATGCGTAGGATAGTTGACTTCATGGGGCCTGAGTGAAGCGTAGGCTACCACCTTTCGGTCTTGCATTAGGACGCATCCCAGACCTTGTCTCGATGCATCACAAAAGATCTCAAAATCCTTTCCGATGTCTGGTAGGGTGAGAACGGGAGCAGTCGTCAATCTTTTCTTAAGTTCTTGAAAACTGCGTTCGCACGCTTCTGACCATTCAAACTTCTTTTCCTTCTTTAGCAGTTCTGTCATTGGTCGGGCTAGTTTGGAGAATCCTTCAATGAACCTCCGGTAGTAACCCGCTAAACCGAGGAAACTACGGATCTCAGACACCGTCTTGGGTGCGTTCTAGGCGAGGACGGTCTCAACTTTATTGGGGTCTACTTTGACACCTTTGGTGGAAATGACGTGGCCAAGGAAGGCTACTTTATCCAACCAGAACTCACACTTCGAGTACTTGGTGAAGAGCTGGTGTTCTCTCAACCTTTCCATCACTTTCCGTAGATGATCTGCATGATCTTGTTCATGCCTTGAGTAAATCAAAATGTCGTCAATGAAGACCACAACGAACTTATCCAGGTTGTCGGTGACATGGGACCGGGGGTGTCGAGACCAAAGGGAAGGGCGGCCACAGGGATCCACGTGGCCCGTTCCCCCGGAGGGGTCGGGCCCGAGGGTGACGTGGCGGTTGCCCTCCCGATTTCCCCCCGGGGTCGGGCCGCTCCCGTTTCTGCCCCGAGGGCTGGGGCGCCCCGACCCCCTGTGGTTTTGGTGCCACGTGCGCAGGTTAGGTGAGCATGGCAGAGCTCACCTAACCGCATTTATGGCGGTTTAGACGAGCTCACCTAAGCCCAGGGGTCCTCCCGACACCACCCCGGCGAATCCACTTGTCCCTTGGCATCAAGATTGCCCTGGCCTAGCTAGTTACTCGGCCAGGGGTGTCCCATATCACCCACGTGGTCGTACTTGACATATGCTCGGATGTAATTCCCAAGGAATCGGTCCTTAGAGCGAGAACGGGCAGACCGTACCTCCAATACGTCTCCCGCACCGTGAGTTTTAGAAACTCAATTTTATTTTCAAGGCACCGACCCAAGCGTCGGGTTTTCCAAGCATTTTGCAAACTCAAGTTTTACCCTCTCTCTCTCTCTTTTCCCCTCTTTCCGCGAGCGAGCCGCCTCCCCACGCCGCCTGCCGCACCCACGCCCCGGCCGCCTCCCGCGCTGCCGCGTCGTCTCGCCGCGCGCCGCCACCGAGCCGCCCGCGCCGTCGCCCGGCCGTGCGCGCCCGTGCGCGCGCCACTGCCGCCCAAGCGCCTCGCCGCGTCTTGCTGCCGCCTTCCTCCTTCGCATCGACCGCTCTCAGTGAGAACCTCTCCTCTTTTTCCCCTCCCTCTCTCCCTCGGTCCTGCGTCACCGCGTCGCCGCCCCGATGCTGCGTCGCCGCCGCCGGCCGCTGCCGAGCCACGTGCGCCGCCGCCCGGCCGCGCGCCCGCGCCCTCGCTTCCGCCTCGGCCGTCCGCGCCGGCCGCTGCCACTCGCGCGCGCCCGCCTCCCTCGACTGTCGCCGGTTGCCACCGCGCGCGCCGCTACTCCCGTCCCGGCAGCCACCGCCGTCGCCGCCTCCTGCGCCGCGCGCCGCGCGTGCCGCCGCTCACCGGCCAACCCGCCGCCGTCCCCTTGGCCGTGAGGCAGTGCCCGGTCGGACCGGGCCGCGTCCGGTCGCGGCCCGGTCCGACCGGCTATAAGGCTGGCCCGCCTATCCCTCTTCGGCCCACCATTTCCCGGGCCGGCCTATTTCCTCCCGGCCCACTCCTTTCTCCCTCTTTCCCGGCCTAACAGTCGTTGGGTCGCTTTCCCTCGTCAGCCCGTTAGCCCTCTCTCCCGAAGTCCATTTGGTGTCCCTCTTCTCCCTCCCCTTTTCTTGGGCCGTCGGCCCAATTGGCGCCGCCCATCGCGAGAAGTCCATTTCACCTCCCTCGGCTCATTCCCTCCTTTTTCCCGAGGAAGTCCAACATACCTCCCTCAGCCCAATCTACACCTTTCTCGAGGAAATCCATTTTGCCTCCTTCTCGGCCCAATTCCAGTGACAAGTCTACTCTGCCTCCCCGGCTCATATACTGTGGCGAAGTCCAGTTTACCTCCTTCCTTTTCCCGTTTCGCCAACCTTTGTGTCACCGACGCGCGGGCCCCCTTTGTTTAACCGGATCCTCACCCATACCACATAGCCGCTCACGGCTTTGCCGCGTTGACGTCCTCATCGGTGCTACCTCCTCCCTTCCATCCACCGTGTGCGCCACGTCAGCGCCACGTGGAGCGTCCACACCCGTGCGTGCGTGGACTTGGTCCACCGTGGATCAGCCGCCCCTTGACCCGTTGACACATGGGACCCACCGTTCTAGCACCGATTCCGTTTGATGATGTCAGCGTAGTCCTTTCCTTTGTAAAATAAATCAATAATTACGCAATAAATCGATTTAATTTCCAGAAATTGATTTAAATGGCTCAAAACTTCTAAAATTCATATCTAATTCATACAAACTCCAAATTGAGCCATTCAACTTGCAAAATTCATCTAAAATTGAGCTCTACATGTTTGTTTACTTTTTATGTACTGTTTACTTGGTTTTTATTAGAGTTTTTCCTCGTTTTGCGTGCCAGCGTGTAGATTCCGCCATTTTGGAAGTTCGCGCTCACGAGGAAAGAGTTTGGAAAATTGTTTGAAGAAGCAAGGCAAGTCACACTTTTCCCCTTGAGCATGTTGTACCTATTTTACGAAATGTTTTACGTTTGCAAATAAAGTGCATGTTTTGCTAATTACATGGGAATAGGGTTTACCCATCTGTTCGCTTGTGCGATGTTTACTTGTTAACCGTCCTTTCTTAACCTTGGGTGATAATCTGACTAGCGTGAGTCACTTATGTTGACTTTGCTAGAATTATATATGCTTAGCCATGCTTAATTACCACTAGCTCATTTAATGGGATAATTACACTGTTACAGTTAGCTTCTAATGAGCGGTTCGCTCGAGGCACCCGACCATGTTTTATTGGTCGTAATTATCTAACTAAAATATGACTTAATGGTGGGCTGTGGGTTCATGGTTTTGCTGGTCGCACCCATGGCAATTAAGGACCGGTTCATGGGAAACCCTGGAAGAATAACAGTGCTTACCACAAGCAAGAATGGGCAACTGCTGGACTCGTAGTATAGCTCTTCCCTAGCTGACGCTCCCGGCAAGGGTGGGCGTGATGAAGTTTGGTCGGCCGGGGATATACCGGTTGATCGGCTTTCGGATTCACCGTGGCACGAGGGGGGGCTGCCCGCTGCTGGATATAGGGAGCGGGGGCGAAACCTGAGGTGGGGTGCGCTTGGTTAGGAGGAGTTATGCGAAAGGTCTTGTCACGATTTCCCCCTTTGCAGTATCGTGGCGATACTTCGGGGCATGGTAACATGTGTGGAATCGTGTCTTGTGGGTACAGTTGCGCACCTCTGATCAAAGTAAAACTATTCGAATAGTCGTGCCCGCGGTTATGGGCGATCAACCAGACTCACCATGATTAGCCCCACTTGCTTAATTAATTTGACTTAATGAACTGGTGTAGTTCAGGTGGAATGGTTGGGCCTGTTCAACATGGTTGTAGCGTTGTTCAGTGGAGATTTAATATTGCCTTAATTAAACAACTGTTTTACTGCTTTAAAATATAAAGATTTGCAACCGCTTTTCTGCAAAAAGCCACAAGCCTCCCTCTGTCTCCCCTTTGCACGTTTGCATCTTTGGTGTGGCTTGTTGAGTATGGTGGTTGTACTCAATCTTGCTATTTTTCCCCCTTTTCAGAAGTTTAGTACTTCTGAGTTGAAGATGAAGTTAGAGGACCAAGGCTCAGACCCCAGTTGAGTTTGCCTGTGGAGTGGAGCTGAAGCCCCGCTAGGATCACCTCTTTCCGCTGCTGTTTTCTTTTTGGTGTGAGGACTAAGTGCCTCTGTTGTAAGTATTTATCGCTTTATTTACGTTTGGGTCTGTTTATTGATTTGTCGTTTTGTGTACCCTGGTTGATGCCTGGACAGGGACTTAATACACAAAATGGTCTGGAAATTTGGAAAAATTTTCGGGCGTGACAGAGCGAGGCCGTGTGGGCCAAGGAGGAAAGGGGGCCGATGGGCCGGGGCAGGCCGCGGCCTACGCGGGCGGCCGGATTGGTGGACCGTGTCCACCGCGCGGGCGCTAGGGCGGGACCCACCAGTCGGCGGCTTGGTCTACGCGAGCTGAGCGCACGGAGGGGCGAGGCCGTCGGCGCTCACGTGGCGCCTACGTGACGGCCACGGAAGCCGGCGGGACGAGGGAGTGCGCCGGCTGGCGCTCGCGTGGCGCCTACGTGGCTGCCACGAAGGCCGGCCGGGCGAAAGAGGGAAAAGGGGGCGCTGGGACGACGGTGGCGACGGTGGAGGGGCTCGGGTGGCACGGTGCGAGCCCGGAGAAGGGAAGGAGACGCCAGAGCAGAGAGGGGAGAGAGAGCGAGCGAGCCAGCGGCTCGAATTTGGCGGAGGATGGCCGACGGCAGCTGGCGACGACGCGAGACGGCGGCGGCAACGACGGCGTGGGGGAGGAGCAGAGGAGGGGAGCGGCGGCCACGACGGCGCTCGGAGGGGACTCTACACAGCTAGCTAGCGGCCTAGGGGAGAGGAGGCTACGGAAAGCGAAGGAGAGGGGAAAAGATTACCGCAGCGGGGAGGCGGCTGCCGGGGAGGAAGACGACGGCGCGGGGGCGGCGGTGTGGCACGGCTCCGCGCCGAGGGAGAGGAGAAGGAGGGCGCCGGGGTGCTCCTCGGCGTCCTCAGCAGCGGTGGCGGTCGGGGAGGCGACGGCGGCAGTGGGGAGGAGAGGAGCTCTGGAGGAGGCGGCAATGGCGGCCGGGCGGAGGGGGATTTTAAAGGAGGGGAAGGAAGTCGGTTTGGGGGGCGGAGGTCGGTTCGCGCAGGCGGTTCGTGCGGAGAGGGGACCGGCGCACGGGGTGCGGCCGAGCGGCGGCAGGCGGAAGGGGGGACCGGCGGCGGTCGGGGAAAAAGGGGAGAGGAGGAGAGAAAGAAGGCGGCCCCCTTGCCAAAACGGGCAAGGGCACGCGGGAGGGCGCTGCTCTCCCCCTTTGGCAGCGCGCGGGCGCGCGAGCAGTGGGGCCGACGGCCAACGCCAGCGCTTGGCGCGGCGCAGGGGCAACGGCACAAAGGGGGGGCCCGGGTGACGGCGGTGGTGGGCGTGGCGGTCGGCCACGTCGCGCGGAGGAACGGAGTCGCCGGTGGAACGGGACAGGGTGCCGGCGGGAGAGAGAGAGAGAAAAAAAAGAGCAAACGGGTGAGGGAGAAGGAGAGCGCCTGCTCTCCTCGGCACGTGCGGCGCACGTGACCGGGGGCGTAGGCCGGGGCGGATCGGGCCGAGCCGTGCGGCCCAGGAGGAGGAAGGGGGGCGCAAGCCGAGGCAGGCCGAGGGGGAGGACTGCGCCGGGAGACGGCCCGAGGAAGGAAGGAGGCCGGGCTGCCAGAGGAGGGGACTTGGGCCGAGAGGGAATCGGCCCGTGTAAGGAGGGAGGATAAGTAGACTTTTCCCGGAAGAGAGAGAGAGAAAAGGAGTTTTAGGGTTCGGATTTGAAATCCGGCTTCGCGGTTTTCTCCGGAATTGAGGCGAGAGGGGAAACACGGGACCTTGGCACACAACAAGACTCAACCAAAGGGCAAACTTTCGCAAATAGTGTTTTTAGCAATTAGGTTTTCCCGCTAACGCCGCGACAAAACGGGCGTTACAGTGTCGAAGCTTTGGCTTCATACAACTGCAACGGCATCCGCCATCGGCCTTAAGGACACATTCCTGCATGGCTTGCTTGCGGTAGATACCACGTCTGCTCCTATCAACACACATTATTTCATACCGATGTACTTTTGTGCCTTGAGGAATAACTCGATGCCTTTTTGCCTTAGCTATTTTATCGATGTCGTACAACAAAGATCACTTCTCCTTTGGTTCGTTCTCAATCCAATGAGTGAAATTTTGGATAGATGATCCCGACCTCCTTCTCATTATGGGTGGGTAGTCATGCAGTGCACCAAGAGGTACGGGAGGCTCGTCAACTTCAGCTTGTGGCCGGCGAGATTGCTCATCTGTTTGCTTAGTTGTCAACTCATCCAACCTTCTCCACAACTCATTAAATTTTTTCTCTTGATTCTGTGCACAGAGCCTCTTGAAAAGATCCATCAGATGCTTGTTCTTGAATTGCTTGTAGAAATTAGCACCCATGTGACGCATGCACCACCTACTACGAAGATCGGGCCATCTAGCTGAAATTCCCTTCTCATCCCAACCGTTCTTCAAGTATTCAATAGCCCGCAACATGCCCGCATGGCGATCATGTATAAGGCAAACATTGGGTCTCATACGCACAACTGCGATGTGCACTCTTTCTAGAAACCAGTATCAGCTTTTAGTGTTCTTGCTCTCTACAAATACAAAAGCCATAGGTAACACCTGATTGTTCCCATCAGCTCTAATCGCTGTCAATATCTGACTTCTGTATTTACCGGTCAGAAATATTCCATCTATGCATAGTACAAGACGACAATGCACAAAAGCGTTGATGCAATCACCCAATGAAAAAAATGCTCTTTGTAGCACACTCTTGGTAGGATCATCAACCGATTGAAATGTATGCATATCATAGTAAGTATTATTATTCCTCTGGGCAATGCTGGCTAACAGACGAGGCAAATTATCGTAGGATGCTTCAAATGTGTCATATCTCATCTCTATAATCTTTTGTTTGGCTCTCCAGGCCTTGGCATAACTTATGGTGTACTTGTATTTGTCTTCAATGTGGCTAATAATTGATCTTGGTTCAAAGCCATTGTTGGAGACAACACTGCTATACATCTCACTTGCAACAAAAGCTGAAGTGATGTTGCGGTGATACTTCTCCACCCCTTGTAAGTGGCACTGGTGCTCGGTCACTATGTTAACTTTCCAATAATCAAACCATTTACCCTTATATGTATGAACACGCCATGGACAATCTTCCCTCACGCACCTCACTTCGTATACATAATTGGTTGACTTGACCATCCTAAACTCTCTCTGCAATGAGACCGCCCAATGCTTCACCGCCTTCTTCATATCCTCCTTATGAGCATACCTAGCACCCTGAATTACCTCGTTCTCCTTGTATTCCCAGGGTATATGATGTCCCTCTGAGATAAACAAGTCCTGAGAAGTCCTCTTTTGTCCAATCAGTAGGCATTACATCATCTTCCTCATCGGATGATACGTTGCCCTCCGCTTGTTCGTTATCCGAATCTTCCCTCTCCATTCCATCGACGATTGTACCGACTCTCTCCCTCTCATCCGCCACGCCCATGGCCTGCACGACCCTTGTTTGATTTTCCTCATTGTTTGACGGTCCAACACAATCCCCCACATGGCTAGGACCCTCAACATCTTCGGTTTCTATTCCAAGATTTATATCCTTTTCATGCACCGAAACAAAAATAACAAGGGGCCATGACCATTCAAAAGCCATCTCCACATACCGTCTCTAAGTATCAGTGCTATCCATCAGTATTAGTTCCCAAAAATAACCTTTTGTTGTACGACTCACTACAACAAATACTGACATTGTGTTCACGTCTGGGTCTACTCTAAATCCTCACAGCAACCAACTATAAATTGACTGAAATGTTCTGTCACCAAGCCTATCGATGCCCTTCGATGTCATTCTAAAATCTGACATATCAACACCATCTGGACCAAATCAAAGGTTGTCTTGACCGTGTACTAACTGAAATATGACCTTACTTGACATTGTGCCTAATGAAACAATAAAATAGGTTAACTAAGTTTGAAACATAACCACCGGATCTAATGTCGAATTCATCAATATGTACTACGCCATAAGTTAAAGTTTCTAGAAATGTATTATCTGTCCTAGGTCTCCAATTCTACAAATCGGATACGTGCTCCAGATGTATCATATAACTCAAATATATTGAACAATTTGCACTATGCCTTAAGTCTCAATTTCTATAAATATGCCGTATGCCTTTGTTCTTAAATTATACAAATATATAGTGTGCTCCAGATCTACTAAAATATATGACAATAAAACTAAAATGCAACAAAAATTTCAAAGACAATACAATATAATGTATTTACCTGCTATAGAGTCAAAAAATGGACAGAGCTTCGTCGCTTTCCTTCAGCTCCCCCTCACCCCTCTTTCCTTTTTCTTTTTTTTGGATTTTGAGTGAATATAATGAAAATTTGAAAAGGGGAAGGGGCTTTATATACGGGGGGCGAAAAATCGCCCTCCCAGAGAGCGACAAGAGGGCCACCTGCAAAAATGCCAAGCTGCCCTCGGTTTTGCAGGCAGCCCACAGGTGGGAAAATCGCCCTTCCAGAGGGCGGCAATGGGGCCGCCTACAAAAAAGCCAGGCCTCCCTTGCCGCCCTGTGCAGGCGGCCCCCAACAGTGATAAATCGCCCTCTATGGGGCGGGAAGGAGGCTGCGTGCAAATTTTACGTCCCCCGTTGGACGGCCAACGACCAACGACCGTCTGCCACGTCAGATAAATCGCCCTTGGGGGGGGCGCTTTTTAAAAAACGCCCTCCCAGGGAGCGATGGGCGACTAGATTTGCAAATTTTCAAAAAAGAAAATTATTTTTGTAAATCTTTTAATAAATAAAATAAAAAATAAAAAAATTGCGGTAATTGAGCTTGCATCCATTTTGAATTGCTGCAGCCGCAGCCATAGCTGCCGAACATGCTCAAAGTCTAATTGGTGCAAACGCGCTCGCGACAGGTATGCGTCTACGCCCACCCATGCGCGTTTGTTTTTCAAGTTTTTATTGTATTTTAGAAATTGAATCTTTCACCTCAATTTCAATTGAAAGTTTTGAATTTGAGTTAAATGTTTTGAATTTTGATACGAAAGTTTTCAAATTTGAGTTGAATGTTTTGAATTTTGATATAAAAGTTTTTAAATTTGAGTTGAAAGTTTTCAAATTTGAGTTAAAAGTTTTCAAATCTTAACTTGATTTTTTTCAAATTTTAGTTGAATGTTTTAAATTTGAGTTAAAAGTTTTTAAATCTAAGTTGAAAATTTCAAATCTTGAGTTAGAAGTTTAAAATCTTCAATTGAATGTTTTTAAATTTAAGTTGAAAGTTTTAAATTTTATCTTGAAAGTTTTTAAATTTTGATTTAAAAGTTTTTAAATAGTTTTTAAATTTAATATTGGATAAGATATACGCTACTTCGTTTGCTAGCACATATACGTCAAATAGAAACCCCCTCTTTTGCATCGACGTACTCACGCCATGTCTCTTATTTTCTTCGCTTCGCCGTGATTAACAGAAGTACAACACCGTAAAATAATTAGCTACACCGGCAGCCAGCTGACGGCGACGAACTAGGACGGCCTTATAATCCCTCTTTGGCAACTCATAAAGCTTGAGAGATATCACCGGATAACACATGATCAAACACCATTACTGATGACCGCCTAGCTTG
Source organism: Oryza officinalis (assembly GCA_008326285.1). NCBI lineage: Eukaryota > Viridiplantae > Streptophyta > Magnoliopsida > Poales > Poaceae > Oryza > Oryza officinalis. Next base: position 25,773,176 of record BDMV01000009.1, on the reverse strand, counting down.
CCTGCACAGCCAACATAACAACATATACGAAGCCAGAATTCTTCCAGCCTCCGGTCGAACACTTCCAATCTCCCATCACCGCCCGCCGGTCGCCGGCATGGTTAATCGCCGTAAGCCCGTAATAATCGGTACGTGTCACATCCCCCACGTGTATGATATCGGGCTGCGCACGTCGTGCTCGCCGTTGCTCCAGGTCAGCCACCCGAACTCGGCGTCCGTCGAGCCACCGGGCGTCGCCGACTTGAACGTGACGGTGTACCTCAGCTTGTCCCCGGCCTTCTTGAACGCGAGCCTCGCCGGCTTCACGGCCACGGCTATGTCGCTTGGCCCGGTGACCCTCGCGGTGTACACCGACCGGGCGTCGCCGACGTTTGTCAGCTCGCGCCGGTACTTGACGGTGGTGCTGCGCGACGAGGACGACCGCCGGCCGAACACGACGGAGAACGACGGGTAGTTCAGGTCCCCGGGGCTGGACAGCTTGTGCTGGCACGTCACGTTGGGCGCCGCCGTGATGGCCTGGATCTGCTGCGGCGACGTGCCGACGGAGCAGAGGAAGGCGACGTAGTCGTCGACGGAGGTGTCGTAGACGAGGCCCGGGGAGAGGGCCTTGACGGGGTCCACGTGGCCGGCGCCGATGGACCACGGCGTCGCCGTGGTGTTGCTGGCGGCGTCGAGGATCGGCGAGCCGGTGTTGTCGACTGTGTACGCGGTCGTCATGAGCGCGGACTTGATGGCGCTGGGGCTCCAGTCCGGGTGCGCCGCCTTGACGAAGGCGGCGAGGCCGCTGATGTGCGGGCACGACATGGATGTTCCTGCAATATCACCATTGAATCTTAATTAATCACTCTAGTTTTATGGCTCAAAATATATAATTAAGCTGAGAGTGCAGCTTTCAGCGATGCAAATTACGATTCTACTACCAAGGTTCAGTGCAAAAAAGAGAGACATAGCCAGACACATGTCAGAATATCGTGCAACTAAAGGCATGCCGACTGTCGAGCATATCATGCCATTTGGGTGCATGCGAACTGCGCTTCAGCACTAGAAAGCTATACAACATCATAACCAAAAGGGCGAGCTGCTATACAAAGATGATCATAACGGCATAAAACAGCTACTATTAGCTGGTACCGATCTATTCTCGAGCACGCCGGGCCGTAAAGTTCGTGCTCGAACTTTCGGTGCAACACACTAATTAGAGTAAGCAATATACTCTCAGTCGGTACTACAGTCTACAGGGCTACTTGCATTGAGGGGGCAAAGTGTGCACTGACCTGACAAGATGTTGAACTGCAACCGCCGCTCGTCGACGGTCAGACCGGTCGGCCCGACGGACCCCGTCCAGCCAGCGAGGATGTTCACCCCCGGCCCGATCACGTCCGGCTTGAGCAGCTGCGCCACCTGCCTGTTCGGCCCACGGGAGCTGAACGCGGCCACCACCGGCGCCGGCCGCACGTCGAGCGCCGTGCCGGCGAAGGTTAACCCCACCTCCGCGTCCGCGTCCGACTCCACGTACCTCCTTATGGCGTCGCCGCTCTTGGCGCCGACGGCCACCGCCGGGAGAAGGTGGCTGTCGGCCACGACCTCCTCGCCGCTCGGCGCGGTGTTCGCGAGCACCATCCCGACACCGCCCGCCTGCTTCACCACCAGCCCCTTCTCCACCCTCGAGTTGCCGCCACGGTCGCACAGGACCACCTTGCCCTTCACCGCCGCCGCGTCCAGCGTGCCCTCCATGCAGAGCTTGCTCGCGTTGCTGCCGGCGCGGATACCTTTGTTGTACACCAGTGGGAGCTTGTCGTCCCCGAGCCCGTCGCCGGAGTAGAGCGACATGCCGGCGTGGGTCTCGCCGTTGCCGAGATCGGCGTACGCCGGAAAGTTCCTGTCGAGCGTGCCCGCCCCGACGGTGATCACCCACGGGGCAGTGTTCACGAGCGACGACGGGGAAGGACCACTGTTCCCCGAGGAGCACGCCACGACGATGCCGCGATGGGTGGCCGCGAGCGCGCCGACTGCAATGGGGTCACGCGAGAGCGGGAACGCGCCGCCGCCAAGAGACAGCGAGAGAACGTCGACGCCGTCATCGATGGCCTTCTCCATGCCGGCGATTATGTCGGAGCTGAAGCACCCCTGCCTCCAGCACACCTTGTACGCCGCGACGCGCGCACCGGGAGCCATGCCGCGGGCCGTGCCTTTCGCGTAGCCGAGGAGCCCCGCGTCGGCCACGACGGCCCCGGCCGCCGTCGACGCCGTGTGCGTGCCATGACCGTCGTGGTCTCTCGGCGAGGAGAACTCGAGGTTGACATGGGANCCGTTCCCGCCGCTGCCGGCCCCATATCCCCGGAAGAAGGCGCGCGCGCCGATGAGCTTGCGGTTGCACATCGATGACGGGAAGTCGGTGGCATTGGTCTCGCAGCTCCCGCGCCACCGCGACGGCACCGGGCCCATGCCGGCGTCGCCGAAGCTGGGGCTCTCGGGCCAGACGCCGGTGTCGAGCACGCCAATGATGACGTCGGTGCGAGCACCGTCCGCGTCAGGGGCGTCGTACGGTGGGAGGTGGAGGAACAGAGGCGAGCGCGTGGTGTGGAGCGGGAGGAGGACGTCTTCATGGACGAACGCGACGGCGGGGTGGCCACGGAGAGCCGCGACGTGCGACGGCAGGAGGCGCGCGGCGAAGGCGGACGGCGCGGCGGAGGTGTAGGAGTAGAGGAGATGACGCGAGGGGTCCACGGAGAGGGAGTCGAGGTGGGCGTGGTGCCAGTGCAGGTGCGTGGCGTACGGGGCCGGCTTGAGTGCCGGGTTCAGGTAGACAATGTAGGTCGCCGCTCCATCGCCGGCGCCGGAGACGAGCAGCACACACGACGAGACAGCGACGAGGACGGCTAGAGCGAGGAGGAAGGGTGGCTGCTGCATGCTGGGAAGTGTAGCGAATGGAGGGAGTGGTTTGTGCGAGGCGCGTTCGATTCAAATATAGGAGTGGCGTCAACCTGGGTAGTACAGCGCGCGTACAGTCGTCTCGATGTCCTGTTGGCTGTTGGTGATGTGCCGTCTCGATCGATCACCACCGAAAACGCAATGTTCGTACGTGTAGCGTCCCTAGCGAACAGGCATGCACTCGTTGGAGTCAACATCGACTTTTACCCTGGTGACCAGCTGCTGCTTCGGCATACTGTTAAAGAAAAAAAGTGCATTAAGCACCAGGATCGTGTTAATCATGCACGTCCTCCTCCAGGCCAGCCTCACCGCCATTATTTGGCGCCCCTTCCTTTACAAGCGGCACGGTCCACGGCCCTGCACGTCGCTAAACCCATAGCACTCCTCCCCCTAGCCCTGCCTCGTTGTAACACTACGACGCACTTGAGCGGCGTGTGCCGCCGTCGTCCCGCCGCGATCGGTGGTCGGGTGGATTTGTGGGGAGAGTCGTGGACCGTGGTCCGTCCGACCGTCCGTCCGTGGATCTCTGGTGCGCGTGCCCGTGCGTGCGTGAGCAGTGAGCTCTCTCCTTCCTTTCCACCGAGGCCGCGGTCGTCAGCGCGAGCGGCACGGTGCGTCGCCACTGCGAGCGACCGATCCAGCGATCGATCGCGTGCGTGCGTGCGACACTTTTCGCCTGCCCGGCCTGGTGGTGATCTGATCGCCTCTCTAATATTGCGTCGCCCATGCCTCCACTTTCTCGGGCGATGAACCGCGTGGCTCCACGCCTCCACGCCTCGGCGATGGCGCGGATTGGCAGATAGCTGGATTCTGTTGCGAAAGGTGGCCATGGCCGATGCACTTTCTTACTCGCCATGTTGGGAGGCAAGGCAGGGGTGCGATATGCGCTATATCGGCATATCCAGTGAGTGATCGTCAGTGCGTGTTTGAAACTTTGAATGCCGCCATTGCTGTTCGTTTGGTGCATGATTGCGTTTTCTCTCTTGGTGATTTGTCAATAGTATCTGATGATGTCGAGGGGCGAGGGCTTATTTGCTAGTAAATGCAAGCAAGCAGGACTCTTTGATCAGGAAGCTGGAAGAGATTGGTTGCTGCAACTGAAGACTGACTTTGCTTAGCTGTAGTGTACTAGTGTAGTAAGGTGCTCAGCTCTGTCAAACACTTTTTTTTTGAACAAATCAGCGAGGCGCCAATTTCATTGAACAGAGAAGGAGTAAACTGTACAAATCATGAAAGAGAAAAATGTATAGACTCAAAACCTTTGGTCCGAGCTAACTATAGTGTAAGCTAATCAACGAGTTTTTGTGCGCCTGCCAAGGCCCAAGTTTTGGCCTCTTCTTTGATTTTTGCTAGTAAATTGGCCGCCAAGAGCTCTTTTTGTTGAAAGGTCCTACGATTCCTCTCGTTCCATATCTCCCAAGTAACTAGCAGCGTTAGAATATGTAGCGCCTTCTTCGATGCTCCTTTTATGCTGGCAGTGGCCCCCCACCACTCTAGCACTGTCGATGCTTGCCGTTACTGGGCAGGATTTAGTTGGTTGCACGCCGTCCAATCTGCTAGCGCCGCCTAAGTCCTTGTGTATCTGCACCCCGCCAGAAGGTGGAGGGCTATCTCCTGGGTCTGCTGGCAAAGGGGGCAGGTGGATCCGTTTGGCCATCCTCAGATTGTCAGCCTGTCAGAGGTCCAGACTCTATTCTGTATGACCAGCCAGGCAAACGTCTTACACTTACGCGGTTGAAGTTACAAGCTGTTGTGCCAAGGAATTGTGCTTTGTAGGTCGATGTCGCCGTGTATTCGCCGCGATTGTTTTAACTTCCATGTGATTTTGCCCTCCTCCTGCTCTGAGAGCTCTAAACTCTGGACTGCGCTCCAGATGTTGACGAGCTGATTGATCAGTCTCGTCGACCATCCTATGCTCGTCGGTAGGTCAAGGTCAAGTAGCCACTGATCTGACTATGAAGCCTGTTGAAGCATTTTGTTCTTTCTCTTAGATGCCGCGTAGACTAGCGGAGCTACATCTTTGAGCCTTCTTCCCTGTAGCCAAGCCGAGTCCCAGAAGCTTATTTTAGCACCATTGCCAATTGTTATGGTTATCGCTGCTGCGCAAAGAAGCTTGTCGATGTCGTCACATGGTGTTCCTGACCCCACCCACACTTTCACCGGTGATCTCCACTCATGCCAGAGCCAACATAGTCGCAAGGCTCTAGCGAACTTGTCGAGGTTTAGGACGCCCAGCCCACCCAAAATAGTAGGGAGGTAGGTACGTGTCCAATTGACCTTGCATTTTCTCCCTGTCAGCACTTCGCCTCCCGCCCAGAGGAACTTCCTTCGCTGTTTGTCTAGGGCCTTAAGGGACTCCTTGTAAGTTTTTAGTCCTATCAGGAGCAAGACGAGTTGTGAAATAAGCGCCGACTTTACTAGGGTAGATCGTCCTGCGAGCCCGACATGTCTTCCTCGCCAGCCAACTATACGGCTCATTGATTTATCAAAGAGTGGCTAAAGATTGCTTTTTCGTAACCTTCCTGTTGTCAAGGGCAGCCCTAGGTATTTCATCGGGAAGTTAGCCCTGGTGGCTGGAGTGCCATGTAGGATGTCATCTAGGTCCAGGTTGTCGCACCTGATCAGGGCCACGTGCGACTTTTGCAGGTTTGCGCACAGGCCTATCGCTTGGCTGAAGCGATGAAGCAATTCCGTGAAAGCACGGACGTCCTCTTTGATCGAGTTTAAGAAGACGGCCGCATCATCGGCGTACATGGACGTGTGGAAGCGGACCGTCCTGCCACGCAGTTTGCTGATCATCTCTAGATCAGTGGCTTTGTCTAGTAGGCGCTGTAGGGGATCGATTGCCAGGATGAAGAGGAAGGAGGGATAGAGGATCACCTTGCTGCAAGCCCTTTCCATGCTTGATAGCCTCTCCCGGGATTCCGTTCAGGATGATTTTTGAGGTGGACATGGAAAGGAGGCCTGTTATCCACTCTCGCCACTTTTGGAGGAACCCTATGTATTGCAGGAGCGCGAGTAGGTAGTCCCATCTGACCGAGTCGAAGGCTTTGGATATATCAAGTTTGAAGAGCAGGACCGGTCTTTTGGTTCTGTGGTGTTTCTTCACCATGTTCCGAACGTACATGAAGTTGTCATGAATGTTTTGCTTGGGGATGAAGGCACTTTGGCTTTTCGAGATCAGCGAGTGCATCAGTGGTAGTAGTCTAGTAGCCTGTACTTTGGAGAAGAGCTTGGCGAAGCCATGGACCAGGCTAATCCGCCTGTAGTCTCCGAGGCTCTCAAACAATATCCACTCTTAAATTTATGTCGTGTTGACCTGCGAAAAACAAAAGGAGATAATACCGTCCAAAGTCAGATACATTCCTGTGTCTCCGCTGTGACAACCAATCACTGAAACACATTTCTGTAGCTCGTACACTGTAGTCGTACCAACGTCCGTGCAACCACTATATATAACGATTAGTGCCGATCCTAATCGCTGCAGTGAACAGAGGAGAGAATAGCGTGTTAGCAATTTACTCCTGGCCTGGCGTTCATGAACATTCAGATCAGCGATGAACTGAGTGCCGAGACATCGATTCAGTACGGAGTAGTAGTTATGCTCTGGTCGAATCAATACAAGTTATCTGAAAACAGTGAGCTCAGTGTTGCCAATTTCAGAGATATTGAAACGTGGACGCAGAGAGGATCCTATGCAGTGATTGATCACCTTTTCACCATAATGGATCCTCAACTGTATGATCATCGATCATGCATTGCCATTGGTGCGGGTGTGAGCTGGTCACCGCACAGAACGGGATCCATGCAAATGCTTTCTTCCCTAATCGCTATCAAAGTGCTAGCTTCCATTAACGTGTGTTTCGTGTCAGCTCACAGCTGACATATTCATGATATCAGCCAGTGTCAGCCTTGCCCCCCCAAAAAAATGACCTCGATTTAAGTTACACGTTTGACGTTCACGTTCTTCAAAATCCCAAATTAAAGAAGCCCCTCAATGTCCTTCAGAATTCAGGGAACATGTTTTCGTAACATGGACGCAAGGCATGCATTTTTGTTTAGTAAAATAGAAAAGAGCATATGCTTTACTGCAAACTTTTGTACAACTACCAAGCGCTAACTGCTGAGCCATATGGTAATACAAAATTAAGGTTTGTTACACTGAGTTCGGTTCTTACACTTTCCAACTCATCTTTCTCGTTTTTCGCGCGCACGTTTTTCAAACTGCTAAACGGTGTATTTTTTACAAAAAAGTTTTTATACGAAAGTTGCTTTAAAAAATCATATTGATCCATTTTTTAAAAAAAAAATAGCAAATATTTAATTAATCATATGCTAATAAGTCGTTCCGTTTTGCGTACCGAAGAGATTAACTTCTATCACCACCTTTAGATCTCAGCCGCAGCTAGTTGCCGCCGCTTGAATCAGCAACTGTAGCCGTCAGCGTTCGGCTCGACGCTGTTCGCTCTACCAGCTCCACGGACCAGTCTGGTTGGTGAACTTGCCAACAACTACGGTATTTGCCTATTTTGCCAAGCCGTTTCGCCGTTTTAGCTGATCCTTCTCTGCAGTAAGGCGTGGCGCTTCTATCGTATCAAACTATCGGTCTCTCCGACACATTCCTGTCACGGAGAGATACCCCATTTCGCATCAGCGGCATGATATTCCGGGTGTCCGGCCGCGGCCGCGCGCGCCGGGGGCGGCCGAAGATGGCGGTGGCGCGGCTCGGCGACGCGGGCCCGGGCGGTGGCGCGCCACGGCGGCGCAGGACGTTCTTCCTTTGGCTGCTGCTGCTGAGGTCGCGGCGCGCGCTGGCGCGGCTCAGGGAGTGCTACACCGAGATGATGAGGCGGCTGGTCGTCGAGGCTGCGCTGGAGCCCGCGCCGGCGAAGGCGCGGGGTGGTGGCGCGATCGGCGCGGCGGTGGAGACTGGGCCGGCGCCGGTGCCGGCGAGGTCGGCCGTCGTGCCCGCGGTGGTCGCGCGCACGGTGCTGAGGTGCAACTCGCACTACTACATCCGCTGAGCTCTTCGAGCTCTCAAGCCAATGGAAGCTCTGCGCGCGTATCTCGCGATTGTAAATTTTTCTTCCATTTCTCGCCGTGAAATTGGTGACGAAGTCACGAAACTAATAAAACTTCTAAAATTCGATGTTTTACAGAAATAATGTGTCAAGAAACCCCCTCCCCTAGTCTCCTTGATGTTTGGTCAACTTATATATGAATTTTTCTTTCATCATTTCTTCCATTTTGAGAAGATGCTTATTATGGGCTTATGCCCCATTCTTTTGCGTTGCTTACTTCTTCCGTTGGTAGTGAAAGGGTTGCACACTTGCACTATTGCCTTTGTAGAATTATGTTGTGTTTGTTCAGCAGAAACAAGGCTAAACTAAACAATATGAGATCAGTGTAGTAGTAAGTACATAATGAATCGGCCATTTGCTTAGTAAGTAACGCTAAGAAACTAGTACTGCTACTACTACTTACTATCAATAATTTTGATGTTTAATATTGCGACTTAAGGACCATAAGAAAGGTCAAAACTGACCAACCAAACCACATGAACAACGCATGAAGTAGGTGAAGACGTCTGGGCCTATATTCTGAAGGCCAGATCTGTCAAAGCCCATAGTGTTATCAGGCCGAAATGCCGAACAGACTACTAGGCTACGCCAGCCACTGAACTCTGTTTTGTCCACGTTTTGCATTCACATCTGCCAAGCAGCCCAAGTTTGCAACGAAGTTCTTTTGGCGAACATAGACGATGTCTAGATTGCGTTAACTGTGAACAAATCGGTAACCCTACAAGAAGCAATGACGATATGAAGGGGGATTGCCATTTCTCAGAAGTCAGATCTGGACAAGGGACGTGTCAATCCAATTGATAATAGTAGTACTACTATTATCGCAGTTTACGATGGAGTGGTATCAGAGAAAAAAGAACTTACTCTTACGTTAAACCTGCTTAGGAAACAGAACAGAGCCCAGTGAAAGCACAGATAAACAAACATGCACAGAAGCACAGGAGAGTAATCCTGCCAACAAATTGTTTGACAGAGTCTGATCCATAACAACACCACGCAGAAAATTGTACATATCAATTGCAGCTTCAAAGCCAAGCAACGAAACAAACAATACCATTTGGGCGACTTCAAAATACGCATTGAAGCTTAATCTAGGCAAGGCAACAGTTTTCCCCCCTGAAATGGATAAGGCGAGGCGCCCATTATTACTTGACATCACCGTCAACAAGAAAAGGTCTAGTTGCAAGACAAAGTCACAAAGGAGAGCATCTCACGAGGACAACCGAAAGCAACCGATACCACTACTTGTACATAGTTCATGCCACAGATGAGGAAATACAATACACCTATTGACCAAGTACTTGCTGCAGCAACATGCGCTGTCCACATGATTGGAGGTTGCCAACTGCCTAGGATCAATCAAGAATCGACCTACTCATTTCATCATCTCAGCTTATGATTATACTAAAATATCACCATGCAAGCCAAAATGTGATGAATCATGAAAAGGCACATATCTTAACTTTCACTTCAAGTTCTGAATAAATTGAGTGCATGGCCACATGAGTACCCATTAATGTTTTGAACTTTTCACTAATAAGTTCATATCGATCACTGGACAAGAAGGGACCCATAAGGCCATAACAAATTGCCAATGAATCATGAGCAAAACTATAAACAAGGGAAGATCATGCTCTTACATAATCCAAAGTACAGTTTCCCCATCTCTCATACTGTTTCTGCATTCAGTTACAGGGACAGCATCATTTCATTCAAGAAGGGCAAGAAAGGGGAGTATTTTCTTTCCGTGATCGAATCTAGGCTCCTCATATTGTCAATTTTCAGTTCTAAAGAAAAGATATACCTATGCTTATCATCATCTTTCAACTGATGATACTTCTTAGATTTGATCAAAGTCATCGTTAAAGAGATCATCTTTATCCATTCCTCATTCACGAAGGCATCAATGCATCAATTTGTTGGAAACACAAAGGTAGCAGCTTTCTCATTC